>APFE031574386.1:35512-56994 GCA_000404065.3 Pinus taeda | reverse complement strand
GTAACCAAATCATTTCTTTACTAGCCTCTGTAGCAACAACATACTCTGCTTCTATTGTTGAAAGTGCAACAACACTTTGGATTTTTGAAACCCAACTGACAGTTGTTCCACCTATAGTAAATATATATCCTGTAGTGCTCCTCCTGTTATCTTTGTCACCTACTATATCTGCATCAACATATCCCTGTAGAGCAATGTTTGAACCACCAAAACATAATGCTTGATTTGTGGAACCTCTCAAATACCCGAGAATCCACTTCACTGCCATTGAATGCTCTTTTCCTGGATTGTTCATGTACCTGCTTACAACTACCATTGCATGTGCAATATCAGGCCTTGTGCAGACCATTGCATACATTAAGCTTCCAATTGCTAATGCATATGGAACTTTAGACATATGATCCATTTCTTCCTGAGTCTTGGGACATGCCTCCTTTCTTAATTTGAAATGGCTAGCCAAAGGTATACTAACTAGTTTTGCATTCTACATTTTAAACCTTTTCAACACCTTTTCTATGTACTCACTTTGAGAAAATGTTAATTTGCGATTCTTCCTGTCTCTAGTTATTCTCATACCAAGGATTTGTTTTGTAGCACCCAAATCCTTCATTGCAAATGAGTTAGCCAATTTCCTTTTGAGCACATTTATTTCCTGCATGTTAGAACCTGCAACAAGCATGTCATCTACATAAAATAACAATATAATATAGTTGCCATCATTTTTCCTTTTGAGATAAACACAATGATCAGAGTGACACCTAGTATAACCTTGTTTAGACATAAACCTGTCAAATTTTAGATACCAATGCCTTGGAGCCTGTTTTAAGCCATACAAGATCTTCTTCAACCTACACACTAGTTTCTCCTTCCCTTTTACCTCATATCCTTGTGGCTACTGCATATATATCTCTTCCTCCAAATCCCCATGGAGAAAGGTTGTCTTTACATCTAATTGCACAAGATGCAAATCTTCAGCTGCTACTAGACTTAGAATAGTTCTGATTGATGTCATTTTAACAACATGAGAAAATATTTCATCAAAATCAATACCTTTCTTCTGTGCAAACCCTTTCACCACAAGTCTAGCTTTGTACCTATGTTTTCCTCGATCTTCTTCCTTTAGCCTGTAAACCCATTTATTCTGCAATGTTGTTTTACCTGTTTGCTCCCACTTCTTCCTAGTTTCTACCTGCACTGCTTCTTCATAACATTCTGGTTCACCAGAATCAATCAACAATACATAATATAATGAAGGAGAATACCATTTAGGGGGTCTACTTGTCCTTATAGATCTTCTAACACCACTTTCAGGTGTTTGGGGTGCTTGTTGTTGTTGTTGTGGTTGTTGATTATTATTATTTTCAGGCACCTTTACTTTTTCAATGACCTCATCAAGAACTGTGTATTCCTTGTTTTCTTTTTCCTGTTTCTTCTCCTGCAACTGATTCTTATATAAGACCTTTTCATTGAATATTACATCTCTTCTCCTAATGATTTTGTGATTTTCATAATCATATAAGTGATAACCAATCATTAACACCATATCCAATAAAGGTACATTTCTTTGATTTTGCCTCAAGCTTTGTTCTATTTTCTTTACTAATATGGACAAAGGCCTCACAACCAAAAGGCTTTAAAAAATATTAGTTTACCATCCAAGGAACTTGAAGGCCCTCCGTTTATTAGATAAACAACAGTATCTATAACATCTGCCCAAAATTGTAAAGGCAATCCTACATGCAATCTCATGCACCTTGCACACTCCATGATTGTTCTATTCATCCTTTCTGACACACCATTTTCTTGTGGTGTTCTTGGAACTGTCTTCTTTCTGCAAATTCCATGCTCTAAACAGTACCTATCAAACTCTTTGCTGCAATGTTCACCTCCATTGTCTGATCTAAGACACTTCAATTTCTTTCCTGTCTCAATCTCAACCAAAGATTTCCATTTCTTGAAAGTATCAAATACATCAGATTTATTCTTAATACAATAAATCCAAGTTTCTCTAGTTGCATCTTCAATAAAAGTAACATAGTAATGAGAGCCACCGAGAGATGATACCTGAGCAGGTCCCCATACATCCATATGCACAAGCTCTAATTTTTTTCTCTTCTTTTCTTTCCCAACTTTGAGAAAGACTCTCTTCTATTTTACATAAATGCAATTTTCACAGAATTCCAAATCAACATTCTTCAAACCCGGCAACAAATTCCTTGAGTGGAGGATCTTTATCCTCTTCTCACTCATGTGTCCGAGCCTATGATGTCATAATGCTGCAACTGCTCCTTTGGAAGTTAAAGCATTAATAGAGTTAGAAATACCATTGCATAAATACAATGTACCAACCTTTTCTCCTTTACCAGGGCTCCTTTGGTGACCTTCCAAGATTCATCTATGATAGTTGTCACACAACCTTCACCGCCTAATTGCCCTATTGAAATTAGATTTTTCTTCAGATCTGGAACATGCCTTCCCTCCTTGAGTAGCCATTGGTTTCCATTATACTGTTTTACAAGAACCTTACCCATTCCAACAACTTTATAGGCTTTATCATCACCCAAACGGACCTGTCCAAAATCTCCTTGAACATAGTCATGAAAGTATTTCTTATCCGATGTGGCATGGAATGAGACCCCTGAATCTACCACCCAGGAATCAGTAATATTTTCGAAAGAAAGAATCAAAGCATCTTGTAACACCTCATGTGTCACATTTGCTTCATGATTGTTTTCTTGTTGTGCATCTCCTTCTTTTCACTTCCTAGATCTACTGTCTTCCATTAGGTGTCCTTTCTTTCCACATTTCCAACAGACTATCCCCGATCTAGACTTGGATCTTCCTTTCCTTGATTGCGATATCCTGAGCTCTTTTCTCTTTCCATTTTTCTTCCCCTAGACTCTGCACTCAAAGCATTACCCGATGTCTTACCCCAGCTTTTCCGTCACATTTCCTCTCTAAGGATAGCACCGAGAACATCATCAAAGTTTAAAGTACTAGATCCAGAAACAGATTTACTAATGGCCATTACTAAACCATTCCAACTTTCTAGCAATGAGAACAAGAATAATAGAGCTCTAACTTCATCATCAAAGTTGACCCCTACAGAACTTAACTGACTTGTAATTGTATTAAAATCATTTAAATGATCAGCAATAGATCCACCTTCTGAAATCTTCATATTAAATAAACGCTTCATAAGAAATACCTTATTTGAGGCCGAGGGTTTTTCATATAGTTTGGCCAATGTCGACATTAAACCCTCTGTTGTCGTTTCCTTTGAAATATTAAACACTACCGATGCTGCTAGGCACAACCGTATTGTTCCAAGTGGCTTTCTGTCGAGAATATCCCATTCTATATCTGTCATACTTGTCAGCTTCTTTGTCTTTCCACTCAATGGTGAGTACAAATCTCTCTAATATAGATAATATTCCATCTGTATATTCCACAATTGGTAGTTTTGGTCGTTGAATTTTTTGACCCTAAACCTACCATCCTCCGCCATTGCTCCCACTCGAACCAAGAACCCTTCTCTCCTGCGAGTTTATTAGCCAAATAGACCTTCGGCTCTGATACCAGTTTTTAGAAAATTATATATTACAGAGCAATGGAACACATAAAATATTGCAGAAATATAAACACAGAAAATGCATAAAACAAGAGAGACATAGATATACGTGGTTCACCCAGTTTGGGCTACGTCCACTAAGAAACAACTAGTCCTTCCTTTTATATTATCTAGCAAACTAAAGAGATACAACCTACAACGGATCTGTTGTAACACCCTCTTCACTCTCAATCTCCTCTTTCTTTCCCACTCAAAATAAAGATCTACATAGACGCAATACAATTCCCTCATATATAGTGAGGGGTTGCTTTCTAGGGCAAAAAATCCTAAATTAAACATAACTTCTACCATCAGATCCCCATCTAATGAACGGCCCAGATTGACTAGAAACTACTATACTTTTACAAGGAAATTTTACATCTATTCTTAGCTTTGGGGGTGCTGCCCTCGAAACCCCCCGCCAGGGCAGGGGCTCCCCAAAGGTTGCAGTCGCCCCCCTTGGACCCCCCTGCAACGAATATTTTAAGGGCAGTGGTGTCGCCCCATTTCGAATTGGGGTCCAATGGAGCGATACCTTTGAATAAAGAAGATAATCATGCTCCACACCCAACAAAACAATGGTGAGAGCATAACATGTAAAACAAATATACACAGAGATTTTCTCCTGGATCCCAAAACTGGGACTACCAGATTGATTTTTCATTATGTTCTTTTCAATGTTACAATACATATATATACATGCCGAAGCATCAATAAACCTCAATCCATTAACCCTGGATTAGAATATAATTGTAGTTCCCTTGACCGGATCTACAAAATAGCATGGACCAAAAACCATTGCACCCAAAAACCATGTGCAAAATCCATGCACAAAACCATAGGTAGGTCTGCCCATCTTATGTAGTGTCAAAAAAAACATTCTCTGGGGTGCTACCCCAGAACTTGTAGAGGGGGGCTACCATCCCCCTCAAACCCCCCTATAGAGGGGCTACCGCCCCACCTGTGACCCCCCGCTGCACCCGACACAATGAAGGGGGAGCTTCGTCCCCCCTCTAACCCCCTAGTTTAACTATTGGGGCTACATGGAAAGAATATAACAAAACCAAACCTTTAACACCTTAACGATGAGCCCTTGGTCATAACCCTTGGTTTTATGGAGGAAAGCACAAAGAGAGGCTTATACATAAGGGGTTAGGGACTATCGGACTTCATTTTTTTGTATGGATTTTATGCGTAAAAACACCAATATGGAAATGGCTATTATAAGTGTTCTATTGTGAAAATTCATTGATATAACAACAATAAAAAGGTGTATTAAAGATGTATGAATCGATAGTTGTGGATTTGAATGTAGTTCATTGCGGTTGATGGCCGAAGAACTCTTATGCACACATTTTAAAGATAAATGAAGAACAAAGGTGTCGTGAGAATGTCAAGCTAAGTCTCTGCAAGCCATAAATGATCATGGGGAGCGTCAGTGAAATATTTAAGGGGATCTAAAATTTAATACACAACATGGGGTGTCTGCAATGTGACAGAGAAGTGATCATCGCCCATTCCTCTGATCTTGAATGCAGGGACAACACAAGGGAAGTCTGTTTGAGCGAAATCATGGAGTGCCTGCAATATGACAAAGAAGTGATCATCGCCAATTCTTATTTTCCTTAATGTAACGACAACACAGGGGAAGTGTGTTTCAGCAAATGAATGGGGAGTCATGCCAGTAGTACACATTTGGGCAGATTTGATGATGACAATGAACACTTTGAGCCAAGAACAGCACAGGAACAAAACTCTGAACCTCCATTGACCAATGTGGGAGTGTGAGTAGATGTGAGAGGAAGCAAGTGCAGGGCTTCACATAAGAAATAGGTGCAGAGTGTTGCAAGGGTAGTATTGTGTTGAAAATAGTGAAGATCCTTGAGCATAGATAATAGAACACAGAGAATGCACCAAGAGTAGGACTGCCACAAGTGTTCAAAAAGAAGAGTGTAGAAATTGCATCTGAAAATAGCTATTAGACGGTATTTTACCTGTAATATTATATGCCTCTATTTTCTGTTTGAAAATTGTATGAAAAAGTATAACATCGATAGTGACAGGTTGGTGCTTGAACACTTAAGGGGTTGGTGCCTCTTGGCAAGTTAATGCTTGCTGAAACTAGAGGGGTTGGTGCCTCTTGGCAAGTTGGTGCTTTCTGAAACTAAGGGGGTTTTTTCCTCTAGTGAGTGGGTGCTCACAAACAAACAAATGTAATTAATTTGGGGCTTAAATTACATCATAAAACAAACAACAATTTGTTTTTTTCCCCTCTGGGTTTCCACGTGAAAAACACTATGTCAAATGTATACTTTACATGAGATTGTTGTTTGAGTCTACATAGCCAGCAGATTTTCCTAATTTCTAGCACATTTTCCTATTTCGACGGTTTTCTATTTTTGGCATTTTTTCGAATCCTGAACTTCCAAAATAATTTTGAGGCCCTAAACAATGTTTTTTTTTAGAAACAGGAAAACAAGAGCCCAACAACCCTTCATTTGCAGTCGAAATTTGTTTTCCTCAGATATATATTTCTAATGAAGTATCATGTGTGCCAAAAAGAGATTATATGCTAAAGTTACATCCCTAGAAAGTTGACGTTCCAACTAACTCTAGTGGGGCCCACAAAGTTTTGGCACTTCATCTTGTAGGGCTAGTTTTTTGGATGTTTCTAGTTTTATATTGTTTTTTAATGATAAAAATCCCTGAGAGCCTCATTGTAACATAGTTCAAAAGACATCTATCCATCACATCTCTTCTCAAAAATAAGCTACCATGACCCGAGCTAATTTGTTTTTTTTCTACAAGTAAACAATTTTCAATGGTTTCTATTTATTAATTGAAATTATGTTTCATTGTATCTTTGTGTTGTTTTTCATATATATAATTCATTTTGTTTTTCATAAATCTAGATCAATAAAAAAAACTAATTAATAACACTAATATAACAATAAAAATATAATAACTCAATATCCAAAAATTTTACATACTTTTCCATGAAACTTTATACTTAATATAAGACTTTGTCCAACCTTTAACATCCTTTCCTATAATGGAAATTTAATCAACAATTTTATTCTTTTCAAGAGCTTGTGTTAAACACACCTAATGGTGGGGACAATAACACACTTGCTTGGAATTTGGGATTGGTTATCTGGTGTTTGTTTCCATTCTATGCATGTGTCATATATATATATCAACTCATTGCATAAAAACTACTTAAAGAGTCATTTTTAAATTTTTCTATTCGCAACCATTGTTTATTGTATTTTTTTTCATAAACATGATTGGTTTTCAAAAAATAGATCAAAAAAGTGAAAGAAGAAGATATTATTATTATTACGTTTATTTAGTCATATTGAATGACCATGGAGTATTATGTGTAAAAATAGAATGGGCATGGAGTATGATGTGTAAAAATATAATTGAGTGATTTTTGAAGCCTAGAGGCTTATTTTACAGCATAGTATAATGTGTAATATTATCTATTAATCATTAAAATTGAAATTTTCTTTATATCGAAAAAAAATTAATAATGTTGACTGATAAAAGAATTGAATCCCTCTCAACTCAACTCATATTAAATCCTCTCATATTAAATCCTTATTTAAGATAAATCTATACTCATATAATTACAAGTCAATTAACATAAAATAACCAAATTCTTATTATTACCACCCAAGTAACGAAATTCTTACAAGCTCAAGTTTCGGAAAGGTTTTGGCCAATGAGATGTCTATGAAAAAGGTGGTGCGATTGGCATAGCATACACATTAGCGTAGTAGCACCCCATAGGATATGGGTTCAACCAACAGTATAGGTGTTCGAGGTTTGTACCGGTGTTACGAATATATTAGACAGTATTCGAAATATTTGTGCCAACGAAATTAAGTGTGCTTGAATTCCTAAGACTTGTTGTTTACAAATTTTCAGGGCTTTTTTATTATTATATATATTTACGTAAATCCAAATTAAAAACCATGATTTTATTTAACTGTTTAATATTTTAATTATTATATTAAATAATGTGTGCAAATTCTGTACCAAAATTTATAATTTTTGTTCAGAGAATGCCAATATTATATATAGAGATTAAAGGTTTTGGAATTTTATATTAATTATTTTATTCATTTAATAGTTTACCAAAAATATTTATTTGATGATATATTTCATATTGTTAAAAAAGCAAATTATAAAATTAATTAAACTATAACTTTATTTTAAATCATTCTTATCATTATTGCGCTAAGAGGTATAAGAGATCTCACAATCTATTGTAAAAATTTTGACTCGGTCAAAATGAAATAAAATAAAAATAAGCCTTTGTAAAATAAATATTTTAAATTATTATTTTTTAATCAATTTTTGTTGGGTAGTTAAGGTAAATTTGAAATAAAAATAAAAATAAAAAATCTATGTTTCTTTATTATTATTAATAGTTGTTGGGTAGTTAAGGTAAGCTTTAATTGGTCAAGTTACTAGCACTTTTTAAGCTCTAGGTTTATGAAAAACCATGGTATTTCCCATGGTATTCATGTGGAATATAGTCTATTTAAAGGGAGGAATTAAACTAACCTAGATCCATAGTTAAGATGGATCTAGGATGGGTAACTATAAAAATAATTAATATATAAGTTAAACATATATACATTTAAAAAAATATGTAACAAGAATATATACTAGTAATAATATTCTAAGATATTATTCAAAGATATTATTCTATTAAAATATTATATAAGTAGAAAGTAAGAGTAATTATTGCATCTCTCTAAGTCTGAAACTAGTCAGCCTCGAAGGAAAAGTTCGGTTCTAAAGGCTAAAAAGATCATTTGGTTCCCTTGAAGAATTGAAATATTTACCTTAAAAATATTTACGAATCTCCTAATGTCATGGACACAGTTTTGAATGCCCTTATAGAGCATGATATAATTTCTTTAGAAGACATTGAGGTTTTGCTTAAGTAGCTCACTCGTGGGAAAGATAAGGAAATAGAATTCTACAAAGTTAAATTTTTTGAAGTAGGAGAACCTATCCTCATCTTGCACATACACAAACTCTTTAATTTAGCAGTGAAGTAAGTCTTCCCTAAGCCTTGGATGTAAAGTCTTATTGTGCCTGTCTTTAAGAGTGGGGGTAAAAGAATTCCCTCTAACTATAAGATTATTATTATTAGCAATATTCTAGCCAAGTTATACGAGCTTATTTCGGAAAAGGAGATTAACACTTGGCTTGAAATCAATGGTAAAAGATCCAAAGGCCAAGGCATGTTTGGGAGAGGTCATTCAATCACATACCATCTTGTTACTCTTAGGATAGTTATAGATGGTTTTCATACTAATTAAAAGGGATTTCCTTTGTTTTTTTGTTTACCATAGAGGATATTTTGACACGATTCCTAGAACATAGGGATGGAAGAGGCTATAGGCGATAATGGTTCCTATCAATTTGAAGTTTTTTATAACAAGGTTGTACAAGAATGTTATTTCCAAGCTTACGAGCATTGAGAGATGGTTGGAAGAAATTAAATTGAATATCAGAGTCAAGTAAGGGTATCCCTTATCCCCTAACATTTTTAGCATATTCATTAATATATGAGAAGAAATTTTCAAATATGCAGCTTAGGTTTGCCCCATGCTCACTTATATGGTCATAACTCTTCTCCTTCATGTTGGAAATATTGTTCTTTTGGAAAGGAGCCATTACAATATTGATAATGACTTAGAACCCTCAAAGATTTATGTTCCTAGTTGGGTATGACTCTTAATACTGACAAAGCTAAAGTCACAACACTTAAATCCAATGATATCACCTATGAGGCTTCCATTCATGATGACAAATCCTTGGAGGAAGTTGCTTTATAAAAATATCTATGAACTGAAATCCATCATAAGCTCAATTGGAATTATAGCATTTCGAAGAGGATAAATGGAGGTTGGAAATATTATTATGGGTTTGAAAAATATTGTAAGTTGGAAGAAACTAAGATTTGGTATTGAAAAATCCCCCCCTTGAGACTTGCGTTACTCCTATTACTTTACATAAATGTGAGTTTTGTATTTTAGTATATCCAGAGAGTCATGAATAAAGATTGAACAAATCCAAAACCAATTTATAACCTAAACTTCAAGATTAAAGGAAATACTCCCCACCCTATCCTCCAAATTTAAGCAAAATTCTCCTCCCTTCGCAACATGGCTATGACTAGATATCATATGTATGAAAATAACTTGTAGAACATGGACACCAAGAGGATTTGTAAAATTGCTTCAAACTTTATCCAAAACCCCCACCTTGACCTCAAGCCAAGGTGGAATAAGGATGCCCAATCTTGGTTGGATAGGTGGGGAATGAAAGAGGAGATGATATTGAAAAAATCAGATATAATAAAAATATCATTACCTCCAAATTAGAGGAGGAACTATGGCATAATCAAGATCTAGAGGGAAGAAAAAAACTAAGCTATTATAAGAGGTGATTAACCCCAATCTTGAAAACTAAAATTATCTTTCTTGCTTGACTAATATTAGAAGAAAATAAGTATTGCCAAGAGAAGAGCTAATTCTCATGAGATTCATAGTGACATTGGGCATTGGTGAATTCCAAAACATAATGGGATAAAAGAGTTTGTCAATCATGCAACCTAAGATGGTTGAAGATGAAAAACACTTTCTCTTAGATAGTCTATATTATGTTCACATTTAATTTAATTTTTAAAATATTTGTCACACTACCAACCATCCTAACTTTTTAAATCATCAAAACTATAATAATATAAAAATACTTTTCTCATTTATTTTATTATAAAAAATATTTAAAACTTTTAATTAACATCTTACCTCCTTAACATTCAATAGATCACCAACATTACCCTCATCATATTTTATTATAACTAAAACACTTTTATTATTTTTTCATTTAAAAAAATTAAACATTTATTTATTCCGACCAACTTTAAATATATGTGATAAGTTGAATTTATTTTAATCAATAATATGAGATTTATTTTAATGCATACATTAATAAAGAGGTGCAAAATGGATTGCTTTGGAAAAATACCATAAAGAATTTAAGCTTTCAATTATGAATTTAGGAAAATGTAAATATAAATGTCGTGCTTAATCATACGAAAAGGATATAAATAGATAAGCATGATAAGGAATTCAAAATGCCAATAATTATGGTCTTAAAAAATATTCAAATGTAAAAATGTCAAGTTTTTATTCCTGTGAAAGAGATATTGGACCTACACCTACATAATCATGTTGAATTTATTTTATTTTATGACTAATCGATGAGAAATAAATATTATATAAAATTAAATTTTAAGAAAGATTTTTAACCAATAAATTTAACTTTAAAAAATATTTTTTTAACAAGTAAAGATAATGAATTATGAAATTTAATATAATATTGATTTTATTAAAATTTTATAATTTAAATATATATATTTTAATTGAAATCTATTATATCGTAAAAACACAAATTGCATGTGGAAGTCAGATATACTTACAACACTTATAACATGTGTGTTGTCATATTTCATAATTATTGATGGGTTTTTCTATTTTCCTCTTTCTTTTACTAACATCTATCCAACTAACAAATTTATCAATTACAATTGAGAATAAGGTTATCTCCTTATTTTTTGATAGATTTCCATCTCTAGTAACACAATAGAGCAAAAAATATATTTGTCATTGTCTGAATGGTCACACTCATGGGTATGCTTATGCCGGCTAGTTGTATGCACAATTATTGTTGAAGTAATTTCCTTTCTCTTTGCGAGAATATTCCCCTCTCATGAGGAATGATGCTGATTTGCAGGGGCCCGAAGTGGATTTTCTTTTGTTGCTGGTATCCTTCCTTCTTTTGGCTTACTGAGTTCTTGGCACTTGATACCGCCCTCTGGTAGCTCCACCCATGTTTTGGCTTTATCGTCTCTTATGAATCAATTGGCCCTTTTGCGGAAGGGAAGGTGTTTTGAAGACATTTAGGCTGCTTACAAATTATGCATCTAAAAGTAGTGTTTTTGTAATATAAAGGTTGAAGGTATTCTTTACCAACCCACATACAAATGATTTTGTCTGATAATCCTCCACTGAAATCCAATTGGACACAAATGTGGATGGAATAAATGAACCAATTGGTCATTCCTTTGCTATCACTTTCATGAAACGTCCAATCATGTTCCTATGCTCTCAGGAAAATATGTTTGAATCCATTGGAGGGGTAAGTTTGGGATACTTACCCATACTGGAGTAGCCAAATATTTCATGTAGAGAGGGTTGAACTTTGGGAACAAAGATTGAATTGAAATACCAACTAGGCTCCAAAACTAGGGCCCTTGGTCAAAACTCTCTTTTAGTCGTTAAGATCCTTAAATACTACCACAAATAACCTTTAGAGAAAAATAACAAATCTAAATTTTAGGCCCAATTTTGATGAACCCAATCTTGAAGAGCTTCAACTTTGGGCCAAAATCCATTGAACCAACATATGACTACTTGCTTCTCATAGTAGGAAATCTTGATTTCGGTAAAGAACTCATTCACTCAAGGGTTGGAGTGTTAGATGAATGTTCCACCACAAAATCTTCGCCAGAGATTTCCTTGGGCATGTTAGAATTCCACCATGGCTTAAGAACATCTGTAAATGAGAGGGCTTTTGGTGCCGAAGATGCTCCACCTCCTCTGATACCTCTTTCCATGCATGTAGTGAGGATATTAGGAGCATCTTTCTCAATACCATATTCTTTGAGTTTATTTGTTGATTTTAATTGCCTCCCTTTGAAGAGGAGCACTATCACTACCATAAATAGTCCAATCAACTTTTGAATTCTATCTTCAAGCAATGAAACGAAATCCCCAATACTGAGCCTTAAGTATAAGGATTTTTAAGAGATTTTTAATAAAAACCGAGAACACTTTAATCTTACCATCCCCCAATCAAAACCTTAAAAGGATATAAGATGGGGTTGGTGGTAGAAAATTCCTCTTAGAGAAGCATTTCAAAGAATTCAAAACAGACTTGGGGACTAACTCTGATTGAAGCATTAAAATAAACACTTTGCATGCCCACCCATTCCCCCAAGGTAAATTGTTACTAGCGTTCCATCAAACATTTTGAAGGCCTCCAAAGTTTCTTGGAAACAACCACTTCACCTGCGATGCACCCCTTTGTCCTGGCCCACCACTGCCCCCTAAAGATGAAGGGCATCGACGTGATCTATTTCGCTACATGTTCTATGTTAATCTCTCAAAAACTGACGTGCAGGAGCTGCCATGGCTCCTTGGCTCCACCAAAACTTGAGCTAAAATATACAAGGGGCTCCATTCAACCTTCGTGCACATAAACTTTACACAATTTGTCGTTAACAAGAGATCACACCCCCAACAAATAAACCTAATTTTCCCTTCTTCCAACACCCTGGGGGAGAGAAATAATTCTCCGCTAAGAGCCCATGTCTTTTACAAATCTGGCCTGCGGTGGTGGGTTCCAAACAAAACCCCTAATTGTTCACACGGTCACCATCATTGTCACCGTATTTTTTTCTTATAATTTATAATTTTATTTCATTTATTAATTTCATTTTTTATATCAAATATTTTAATTAATAATTTTATAGACTTTTTTAATATGTAGGGTTTTGGAGCCGAGAGCATGCAGGGGTTTTTTCAAAATCTTTTTCCCGCGCAGCCTTTCATGGTGGCCATGACTGAGCTCTGGGCATTTTTTGCTGTGGGACCGAAGACGATAGGGTCTTGGGAAGCTGATTTTGTGTCTGGAAAAAATGGCGTCGGGTTCACGTGAAGCGCGAGTGTTCTTTTTTCAAAAGGAGTCGTTGGACATTGATTCGACACCCGAAGACCTCCTCGCATGCTGGGGTTTGGAAGAATCAGAGGAGAACCTGCATCACTTCTTTCTGAAGCAGGCAGTGAAGCCAGTAAGTGTGGAAATGGCATCGGATGCAGGAGTTAAGTTAACAGGTGATATCGACCAGATTTGAGGGGGAAATACAATGTGGGAAGGGCAGCTATCTAGCTCTGCTCGGTCCCCGATGTTTGAAGAGCCAGGAAGAGATTTAAAAGCTACAGAAAGAGAAGGTCAAAACCAAAGTTATCTATTAGGATCGGTGGGTGGGGGTTCCAGGATGGCTGAGGAGCCAAATGAAGGCATCTATCTACAGTCTGATAAGCATCCTGAGTCTTTTGAGGATGTATAGGGAGGAGATAAGCCGAAGGATGTGGGTGCAAAGAGGAAGAAGCCCAAAATTTGCTGGAAAAAGGCGGCAAGACCTATTTGTGTTTTTGGAGTGGATATCCACATAGATAGGGCTTTGGAAGCATCGGAAACCCTCCTAGTTGGCAGAGTCGATGGAAGGAAGTTCTCAGTGGCCTTCATTAAGAAATGGGCTCTGGCTGAATGGAAAGAAGCTCCGAGACAACCATGGTTCTGTCTTTGTTTTGGGCAAAAGGAGCATGTTGAATGGGTGTTGTCAAAGCACTAGAGCCTAGGGAAGAGGCCTATCTTATTCAGGAAATGGACACCTCTCTTTGATGCTCAGAAAGAAAAAACAGAGGAGCTTCCAGTCTGGGTCAAACTAATGGGACTTCCTATTCATTTCTGGACTAACTCGGTTTTTTCTTCAATCAGAAATACTCTGGGTAAGTTCCTTGATTCTGACAATTCCTATTTACATACTCATGACTGGAGCGCAGCCTGCCTTATGGTTATTTTAAACCCAAAAGAAGGTTTGGCGGATAATATACTTTTAAAGCATCATGGCCAAGAGTTCATCTAGACCCTAGACTACGAAAACCTCCCATTCAGGTGTCATCGATGCAAAGAATATGGTCACCTGGCTCGGGATTTTCCACGTGGTCATCGTCGTCGTCGAAGGCAGAGGAAAAATGGGATTAAGGCAGAGGAAAAAGGAAAAATGAAGATCACTGCTCAGAAGGAAGAGCTTCAGTCTAAGGAGGCCGAAGTCCTGGTAAATGTCCAGTAGTTAGGGCCTGAACCTATGGAGGGCATTGGAATATTACAGTCTGAGGTGACCGCGAGTGCTGTTGTTTCAACTCAGCTCTCTGCAGCTGGTTTCTCAGCAGTCATTGGAATGGAAGTTTTAAATCAGGCTTGTCCTCTCTCCCCACAATACTCCTCCCCTCTCTTATCAAGCGCATTGCATGTGTCGTGTAGTGGTGGGTTAGATCGTTTATGCCAAATCTCAAACGATATGACAGATACGAAGAAGGGACTAAACACAACTGACAGTGTTCTAATGTCGGTTCCAGCCCCCCCTTCTCTTGCTTCTTCTCATTCCGGAGATGGAGGACGTGAATCTCATTACAATCTAAGGCCATTAGCTACCAGAAAAGGAAACAGGCCGGTAGTAGGCAGTTTGGCAATGGATGAGGTGTCCATAGGTCCAAAGAAGTTAAGAGGCAGGAAGTCGGATTTATCGAAAGAAAAGCTGAAGGCTATCATTGATATTGCCGGAGGAAAGCAGTTTTCATTACCAGGGGTGCTTAGAGAAAAGAAATCACCTCCTGAGGGTTTTAAATGATCATTTTATCTTATAACTGCAGGGGCCTTGCTAGTACCCCCAAAAAACTAGCTCTGAAGGCGCTGGTCAGGGCTAACAAACCTGATATCCTCTTTCTTCAGGAAACTCTTGGGAAAGGAAATGATATTATAGGCTGTCTGCATAAGCTTTTGTTGGGTTGGAGTTTCCATGCAGTGGATGCAAATGGGCATTCTAGAGGTGCGGATTTGGGGTTTAATGTGAAGGTAGCGCATGAAATCTCATCATGGGGAGCCGAAAACGTCTTGGTGGTGGAACTCTATTTCAACGAACTCTGTATTCCTTTTCTTTTTCTGAATATCTATGGTCCTAATTCGGAGCGGGAGAAGTTCTGGAACTCTTTCTTCGCGAAGTCCTTTTTGACACATCCAAATCTTATTATTGGTGGAGACTTCAATTTTTCGTTGGGCCTGTCTGAATCCTGGGGGGTTAATGCTAGAGCGGATCCCTTCTCTGCTTTCATTCATCAGAAATTGGCCTCGTCGCCTCTTGCTGATGTTACCCCATTAAATATGTGCCCCTCTTGGAGGAATCGCAGAATTGGTGAGGACTAGATTGGGAAGAAATTTTACCGCTACTTAATAAGCGATATGCTGGCTGAGAAACTACAGGCGTTCAGGCATTGGGTTGGAGATGGTGGCCTCTCTGATCACTTCCTGGTTTTTCTAGAGGTGAAAGGTGATTTATCTAAGCCAGGTATCCCTTTCAAGTTTAAGTCTTCTTGGCCTTTGGATGCATCTTACATTAGTCTTTTTCATAAAACTTGGAGGAAAGCCTTGGTTAATGAGAATGAGAACCGAAGTCAGTTGTTTATGGAAAACTTATTAAGGATGAAAGTCACTTCAAAATGTTGGGCTCTTCAAAAGAAGCTAAAGGAGGAAGAATTAATGCAAGCGGTGAACTCAGAACTTGCCCTACTCGAGGATCTAGACAGTAAGGGCTATGGCTTAGATGCATCTCGATCGAGGATCCATGAGCTGGAAACGGAAAGAAGGAGAATTCTGCAGCTAAGGGAACAAAGTTGGCATCTTAAAAGCATAGCGATCTGGTTACAGATAGGGGACGAAAATTCCAATTTTTTCCATAATTATGCCAAAGGGAGAAAAAACTAAAATACAATATGGGAAATGAAGAAAGCAAATGGTGATTTTGTGCTCTCATTCGAAGATTTGGCTACTGAAGAGGTAAATTATTTTAAACACCTCTTTAAAGCTCCAGGTGAAGCCTCAATTGCAGAAGTTATAAGGGTTGCCCAGATTTCCCCTTGGTTCATAGAGGAGGAAGACAATGGGTTTCTCATGGCACCTATCTCTAAAGAGGAGGTTGCTAGCATCCTCAAATCGATGCAAAAAGAAAAAAGCCCTGGCCCGGATGGCTGGACTGTCTAATTCTTCCAACATTTCTTTGAATTCATTGGTGATGAGTTAGTGGAGGTAGTGGAAGAATCCAGACTCTCAGGTTCTATCTATCAACCCTTTAATGCTACTTTTTTAACTCTCATTCCTAAGTCTGATCTCCCAGGTTCTTTTGCCGATTTCAGGCCCATCTCTTTGTGCTCCTGTGTTTACAAACTTATTGCTAAAATCATTGTTGTCAGGCTAAAACCCTTCCTTCCTAAAAATGTTTCCCCGGAACAATTTGGCTTTTTAGATGGCAGGCAAATACATGAAGCTATGGGGGTTGCTCAAGAAACGCTCCACAGTCTCAAAGTTGGAAAGAAAAAAGGAATTGTTGTGAAAATAGATTTATCGAAAGCTTACGATAGAATTAGCTGGCTGTACCTGAGACTCTTGTTAACTCATCTGGGATTTAGTTTTGAACTTGTAAGATGGATTATGAGTTGTGTCTCGTCTTCTTCTATAGTTGTTCTGATCAATGTAGCAGCCTCCAGTTTCTTCAGTCCTGAATGTGGCTTGCGCCAAGGTTGCCCTCTCTCTCCCCTCTTGTTTTTGCTGGCAGCAGACGGAATCAGTCGTTTGATCCATGAAGCAAAAAGTCAAGGTTTGTTGAAAGGAATAGAAGTTGCTCCAAATTTCTGGGTCACTCACCTTCTCTTCGTGGATGATATAATACTCTTCAGCAATGGCAGCCTTGATGATTGCAGGACACTTAAGAGGATCCTGGACCTCTTTCTGAAAGTGACTAGCCTCTGCATAAATGAGAGAAAATCTTCTATTACCTGCTCCGGTCTGGCTAGAGAGGAGGTGCGTAGAGTGACCTTGGTTCTGAACTTTGAAGTCAAATTGCTTGAGGATTCTTTCAAATATCTGGGGTTCTTTTTGAAACCAGATAATTACAGGATAAAAAATTGGCAGTGGATCCTTGTAAAATTGGAATCGAAGCTGAAACATTGGAGCCACAAGTGGCTCTCCCGGGTAGGTAGGCTTGTTTTAATAAAATCTGTTTTGATGGCAATTACAGTCTATTGGGCGAGCCTGACTTGGGTGCCCAAAGGTATTATAAACTCAATTGAGAAACTATGCAGCAGTTTTCTGTGGGTGGGGTCCAAGTCTGAGAGAGTTACCCCATGGATCGCATGGGACAAAATTGCTCGCCCTAAAGAATGGGGGGGCTGGGGTATAAAAAATCTCGCTAGTTTCTCCCAATCCCTTACAACAAAGTTGGCTTGGAGGATCATTACAACGGAAAATCTATGGACAACAGTGACTAAAAGGAAATATATAGAGCTACTATCCCCATTAGATTGGATCAGATTACTGCAAAAGTCGTCCAAAAATTCCTCGGTGGTCTGGAAAGCAGTGGTCGCTTCTGTCCACATCATTGAGAAAGGGTTAGCATGGTATGTAGGAGATGGAACACACATCCCGTTGGGGCACGATCCTTGGATTGGCTGTTCTGAGGGGTTTAATCTATCTCAAGGTTTGGTTGTAGTTTTAAAAGACCGAGGTCTATACACTTTAAACCAGGTAGTTGATCCCCGGGCCTCTTCAATTTGGAATCAAGGGTGGCTTCAAGGGCGAGACATAGATTTGACCGGAGACAGGTTGGAGGAATGGGACAGGTACACAAGGAATCTCCTCAACTCTTCGGTGCGGCTATCTGACTCTCCGGATGAGCTAAAATGGGTATTTGCACAGAATGGATTTTATTCCCCAAAGGAAGGTTACAAATGGATGATATCTCAAAAAGGATGGGAAATTCCTGACTGGTTGACTAAACCGCGATGGAAGTTAAAAGGACCAGCTAAATCAAAATTTTTCTTTTGGTGTGTCCTTTTCCAGAAAGTTCCTACGTGGGATTTCCTTCAAAGAAGAGGTAGAATTGGTCCTGGTAGATGTCCACTATGTAAAGGCAATGCTGAAACAGTTCAGCATTTATTTCTCCTTTTCCCTTTCAATTCCAGTCTTTGGGTAGCAATGCTAAGCTTAATAAATGTTCCTCATAGATGGGCAGGGCAGGGGCTCTTAGAGGCCTGGCAGAGTTGGTGGAACATTTCTTTAAACGAAAGGGAACGAACCATTCCTTTACTCATTACATGGGGGACCTGGCTTGCCAGAAATCAAGTTATTTTCAAGGACTACGCTTTCCCTATTGGAAGACTTGCCGCTGAAGGAGCTGCCATCTATGAAATCATTCCTATCCCTCAAGTTCCTAATTCTTCCAGAGCTATTAGTCAAGAAGTCATTAGACACTATATGCCGTCGGCTTGTTTTGATGGGTCTTTAGATACTAACGGTTGATGTGGGGCTGGCTTGATCATTCATTTTTCGGAGGAGAAGATTGTTAAAGCCTCAGTAGGTCTGGGACAGGGTTCAAATAATTATGCCGAATTGAAAGCCCTTCATCTCCTCCTCTGTTGGCTTATTCTCCGTAATGTGAGAGAAGCTTAGCTTTTCGGGGATTCCATGAATGTTGTGCACTGGTTCAACGGGGCTCATCGCTGCTGCAACCTTACTCTGCTTCCTCTGTTTAGAGAAGTTTCTCGGCTTAGGAATCGTTTCATGGAGATTTCTCTTAGTCATATATACCGGGAAAGGAATTCTGAAGCGAACCGTCTTTCTAAAGAAGGAGTGGACCTTGAGATAGGGTTGTGGATTGTCTCGGAGGTAGATAATGGAGTTGTTCGCCCTGTAGAACAACCCATCTTCGCTTAAATTTTCTTCCCTTTTCTTCTGTTCCTGTAAATATTCATGTGTTGTTCTGTCTTTTTTCCATGTTTTCTTCGCCTTTTTTCTCCCCTGCCGGTTTTCTTGGGCTCTTTTCCCTATATGCGGATGCCCGGGCAGAGGTTCCAGTCTCTTTGCAGTGGCTTCCAAATCCTCAATGTTTATTGTGGATGTTTTCTATGAAGCCACGTGGTTTTTTTCTTCCGACGTTTCGGTTGGTTTTGGAGGCTTTCTTCACTTGTGGTGGCTCTTTTTTTATTTAGCTGCGGGTTGTTTGGCCTGTGTTCAATTGAATTGAGTGGTTTGGGAGGGGTTTCTTCCTTCCTGCGATGGCGTGTTCTGTCATTGAGCAGTTTTGGTAGCTGAATCTCGCCCTGTTTGCAGGGATTTTCAGGCTTGGCGTTTTGCTTACATATATTTATGTAACCCTTTTTATTAATAAAAGGTTGGAATTTTTCTGTGGAAAAAAAAAATATGTAGGGTTTTGACATTAATTTTGATTTTGATTTTGATTTTATATAAATTTTATAACTTATAATTTTATTTCATTTTTTATATCAAATATTTAAGTTAATAATTTTATGGGCTTTTTTTTATGTAGGGTTTTACATTATTTTGATTTTTTTTTTCACAAGGAGGTTTTCACAATTAATTTTGGAAAAATAATGTATTTACGAATTATATTCTCCAACATTTTTAGTGTATATTATATTTATTATTAAAGATATATAAGTTAAAAAGAATAAATAATAAAAATGAAGTTTGTCTCACTTCCACGTTCTTCTGTTTCGAGGGTGAGTTCTTTGAATAGACCTGTGGTGTTGCCATGGGTTCCCCCCTCTCCCCGATCGTGGCGAATCTCTTCATGGAAGATTTTGAGGCCAAGGCTCTTGCCTCAGCTCATCTCCTTCCTAAGCTTTGGAAGAGGTATGTTGATGACACTAATGTCATCTGGTCCCATGGCCATGAGAAGCTGGATCGTTTCCTTGATCACCTCAACGGCCAATCCTCAGCTATTAAGTTCACCATGGAAAAAGAGGTCAATGGTAGCCTCCCTTTCTTGGATATTCTTATCTCTAGGAAGAATGATGGCTCTCCCTCCCACGCAGTGTTCCGTAAGAAAATGCACACAGAGCAGTATCTTCATTCCGATTCCCATCACTTCCCAGCTTAGAAGATGGGTGTTCTTAACACTCTGGCCATGCGTGCCCTCAGGATTTCGGATAATGAGAACCTGGATAGAGAGAGATCCCACCTCCTTGATGTCTTTGTGGAAAACGGATATAGTAGGCACCTAGGTCGAAAAGCTTTCCTTAAATCCTCTAAAAATGCGTTGATTAAGAAAGAGCCTAAGGAGCGCCAGCTAGGTGTCCATCTACCCTACATCCAAGGGACCACAGACAAAATTGTGCGGATCCTTAGAAAGTTTGATATTCCATCCACCTTCAGACCCCTCAGAACCATCCGTAATTCCCTGCGGTCGGTGAAGGATCCTGTTAACCCCAAGGACATGAAGGGTGTCTATCTGATTCCTTGCTCCTGTGGGACACCCTATATAGGGGAAACAGGGCGCTCCATCCAACAGAGAATTTGCGAGCATGCAGCAGATTTGAGGCATAGAAGAACAAAATCCTCAGCCCTAGCAGAGCATGAGGACAAGACTAAGCATCACGTCTGCATCGAGGAGGCCAAAATCATTGCCAGGGTGGATCGGTTCCATCATCGCAAGTTAAGGGAAGCTATTGAAATTGAGCGTAGACCCATCAATCTCAACAGAGATGATGGCTGGAAGGTCAGTAGAAATTGGATCCCCGTCCTGTCATCTTAGGGTTTCTTCCTTCCCTCTCTGTTCATCCAGGATGCTTTCCTCATGATCGTTCAGTTTATCTTCTCGAGTTTTCTCGTATTATTAAGGTATTTATGTTTTTAGCTATTAATCCTATTTGATTTTACCATTTTTTGATGAATGTCTTTTTCCGGAGTTGGTTGTTATTTAGTTTATTCATAGCGTCATTATTATTAGGGTTTCTAGATTATGATTTATGTGATAGTCATTTTAGTTTTATTTGTGATTACTACCTTCAGCTATTTATTTGCAGCTCCTTAACCTAGAGGTAATAAGTATGGCCCATCTAGATTTCTTCTATCGCAAAGTGATATG
>APFE031574386.1:23927-34794 GCA_000404065.3 Pinus taeda | reverse complement strand
ATAATATTAAATTTATTAATATAAGTTGGGCTGGGTCCTAGGGTCAAAATTAGCCGTTATATAGCCGTTGGAGTCTCTGCTCAGTCTATTTAACTTGCTAGGCCAGATCTGTGTCTTCAACTTGTCCTGACGATGAACCACGCTAGTTGGTTCGAAACGCGTCGACAAAGGTCATTTTTATGTGATTCACGCCGAAGCTATTCTTATAAATATATAATGTTTGCTAAGTTGAGAATTTATAAGTTTTACATAATTGACGATCATTGCCAAAGAGAGAGTAAGAGACATTTTTATTATTTTTAGGGAGTATTTTGAGCGATTAGATATAAGTTTCTTTATCTTAAATGTTATGGGAGTAATTATTTATAAATTTGTTTATTCTTTTATATTAAATGTTATGGGAGTAATTATTTATAAATTTGTTTATTATAGGTTAATTTTTTAAATTTTTTTTTTTAACCTTATTTTTAATTATTTTAATTGATCTTTACCATAAATTTTTAAAGTTTATGTTTTGCAACTATTAATTAGGTATACTTGTAATGTTTTGACTTTGATATTTTATGAGAAGAATAAGTATTCAATTAATGTTGTTATAGGTTCAATATTTGTATTATATGATTTTAGTTTTAATTTTTATGTGAATCATTATTTTTTGAAAAAAACTGTGATTATTATTATTATTTTTGACATGAACTTCATAAGAAAACTATTATTTAACCATTTTTCATTATTTTTTTCTTATAAAAATTGTGATTTTGACATATTATTTTCAGCAAGAATGACTCAAAATGTGTATTTTTTATGTCAATTGTTAAAAATTATTGTTTTTTAGAGAATTATTTGATGTGCATTAAAAACTTAATTAATGATATATAAATATATAGAAGATCAAAACTTTAAAATATAGACTTTTTTTTTTTGGACTGTACAACAAAATAAAGATCTCACTACAAAAACAAAATTAAAAGAAAAATAAAAAATATGAAAAAAAGAACTACTTCAAAAATTGTTAATTTAGAAAATAATTATTCACATTTAACACATTAGAAAATTTAAAGTTAAAGAATAAGTCTTCAAGAAAAGGGCTTGACGCTACATCAACAATTTTTAAAATTGCACTGAAAATCATTAACATTTTAAAAACAATGTATATAAAAGAAATTAAAATGTCAAAAACTATGTTTAAAAAAATATATGTATTGTGGATGAGTATTTTTCAAAATTGATTGTTTTTTGCTACTTCGAAAAAATGGGTAATCGTATTAGTTCTCGTTTCAAAGTTTACATTTTTAAATTAAGAAGAGGTAATAAATGATTATTTATATTCTTTGCTACTACATTGTTACCCCAGTCGGAAGTGAAGTGCCCCTTACACTTTGCCACTTTCTAAGAGCATAAACATTGTTGCAAATCAATGATGAGATTTTATTATAAACGTTCTTAAAAGGATAGAAGAGATTTTTTTATTAAATTATGATCTTCAATCTGAGGCTTGAAGTGAAGTGCCCTTACTAATAGCATAAATCCAATTGTATTCAATTTTTTCCAATTAAATTTTGGCTTGAAAGTTCCAAGAAAGGAGTAATAATTTTAGGTATCATATAACAACCCTAGGTTAAAGTTCCATGTAATAAATGGGCATTATAAATTCAAAATTAAAACGAAGGTCATGGGACACGTATTCCAAACTGGATGGAGGGGGAACATTATATTGGTATCCACTTATGGTTATTATTAGCTATGGAAATTGGTATTGGCATTGGAAAATGAAATAAATAGAAATTTAATATAAGAAATAAAAAAAAATAGGAGAAAATGAAGATGAAGGGATGAGAATATGCATGAAAGGGAAAATGAAGGAAAACTAAAGGAAAAAGGAAAGAAAAAGGGGGAAAACATTCACACACGCTCTTGGAAATTCTAGCATTCACTTAGAGAAGAGGACAGGAAGAGACAAAATAAGCACCTGGACACAAGGAAGCCGTAAGCAAGCAAGGAACAAGCAAGTGATCAGAAGAGGAAAGTTGGACTTCAGTAATCAAGGGAAAAAATCAAGCAAAGAAAGAGAATCCAACAAGAGGATTTTGCAGGTAACATGTTGCATGTATGTCTATCTTGTTGGGATTTGAATGGATGGTTTATTGATCCAGGTGTCTCCAGAGACACACATAGGACAAAGAGGGTTGATGGAAGATAAAAAATCAAAGTGTTTGGATTATGCTGGAACTAGGTTCATGTTAAAGATCTCGTCGTCATGATCGTGGAGTTGTGAGTGATTCATCAATTCGAGTCTGGATGGAGTTAGAAGCAGTCAAAGTTCGCCTGACTTTTTGCTGACTAAGATGGCTTAAGGAGGCCACAATTTGGACAGAACATGGCCATCGGATTCCGGCCAACCTCGGCCATATTACGGGCAAATTTGTGGCCTGGTTAATTTGTCTCCTTCCGCCTAAAATCCAAAATTTTCAAATTGGAATTATATAATATATATATTATATGGTGGAGGTGGTGGGACACCACCCCCACCACCCCACACCCTTACCATATACCAAACAAATGAAACGATTAAGGTGAGGCCGGCGAGAGTTGAACTTGCCCGGCCATGTGGGCTGGCCCCCACTAGGCGACCTCATATAAAGTACCAACGATCCTTCAAACATTTAATGCACCAAACAACGCGCCTCCAAAAATATCAATACACCAACAACATTGTGGGAGTTATAGGGTGGACCACCCAATGCGGATCTGACCTCCCCCCAAAATCAAATGCATGTGGTTTTTAAACTATAATGTGTAAAAAGCAGGGAGGGGTAGGGTTTGACCACCTGACCCCTCCTCAACAAACCACTTAGCATAACCATTGCACCACAACCACTTTCTTGTGTAATCTACCATCCAAACCTTAAATGAACCTTCATTTATAGAGTGCAGGGAGAAGGAGGAGGAACTAGGAGCAGGCACAGATTTTGAAGTGCAGGAAGGCAGTGCATGTAGTTCGAGGCAACATTTTGCAGGAGGGATGAATTTTCACTTTGTCATATTTTGACAAATTTTATATGGTTTCAGCACTTCTCGACGCCACGAATGCAATGGTAATATCCGTTTCTCCATCAGTGTTTTGAATTTTTTGGCCACTTTTAGTATGCAGGTGGAACCATGCTTGTTGTAGAAACAGGGAGCAGAACCATGATCCTTGAAATTTTCCTGAGGAGGTAATTTTTCTCCATGTCAGAATATAGTCGAGTTTATAGTTGTTTTTCATGGTTTTCCACAAGGATTGTAATGGCAAGGTCAGATTTTCCTTTTGATTTGCAGATTTCCAATCCACCCATGGAGCAGTGTCTTTGAGGAATCTACGGGGAATCTAAAAGTTTCCTTGAGCCCCAGATGCTCAATTTCTCAGAATTCAAAAATTGGACAATCGATTTTGCACTATTCGACGCGACAAATCTGATAGTGTGTTCAAATTTCTCATTTTCTCATTCTATTATTTAGCCACTTTTCTAAGTGTAATGTAGGTGTCAGTATTCATGTGCGAGTATAAATTTCCATGCGATTGATGCCGCGAGATTGATGGTACGAGTAGCTTCAGCAGTTTGACATCTACTTCTTCAGATGGCCCTTGGTTGTGAGGTATATGCAGTGTGTTCTTGTACTTCTTTTGCTATGCATTGTGCTACACAGATCCTTGTTGATGCTTGATGTGGGATCTTGTTTATTACTTGTTTTCATGATTCTGAATGATGTGACGCGGAATCGTCTATGTGATGTACTTGTCATCATGATTCATCATGTTATGTTTTTAGATCCCTTTGTTGTATGTTAATGGGATATTCATGTTGTTGTCATGCATGTTTGCATTGAGATCCATTTTATTCCATGTTGGTGGGATGGTCATCATGCATGAGTTTGTGTCACATTGATAGGAGTCTTTTGACTGAGAGTTCTTGTAGTGGAACATATCCTAGAGCCGCTCCTGCGTGAGGAAATTTTCCTTGTATGATAGCGACATCACCTCTATGTACACCATCACTATTGATATCACTTATTGCAGTAGCCTACACCATCTTGACATCAACGCCTGGAGACATAGTCCCTCCTGGATGGACTTCGTTATCAATGGCTTATGTTTTCATGTGTTGATGAATGTCATGTTATTTTTAAAACATGCACATATATTCATTTATGTTTCTTTTAGAAATGAAATTTAACACATCACGAAGGTAAAAGGTCTTGGAAGGGTCCTTTGTCACACCCGGACCTTGATCAAATGGTACCAGAGCGGTCTTTGCATGGATGTGAATTGCAGCGTGTGAAATGGAACGTGCAACGATAGAGGATGAAAAATCAATGTACGAGACCATGCTAAAAATTTGCAAAAGAGTGGAAATCATGTATGAAACTCTACAGAAAGAGATAGAGGAAAAGGAGCGATTGCAACTTCAGTTGCAAGTCATGGAAGTGGCCCTGGAAAAACTAAAGCACAACAAACATAACATTCAAATAGAGAATGTTGAATTGAAGATGCGTCTACAAGAAGAGAGAGAGGAGAAACATAGTTTGCTACGACAACTGAAAGCAAAGGATGAGGCCTTAAAAAATTTGCAGCATGACCCATGTGAGGTAAAAAATAGTTCTCTGAATTCATGTATGTTCCTTAATGATGATTTCTCTGTTTTTGAAAATCATACCATAGGAATTGGGTCCAAACTTTTGAAGAAAATGGGGTATGAAGGAAAAGGCTTGGGTGTTAATTGCCAAGGTGTTGTCAACCCCATCAAAGTAGAGGAATTACCATGTCGAAGAAGACTTGGGTATGTCAAAAAGAAAGTTGGGGAATGTGCTGAGACAACTAGCAAACCACCAACAATAGATGATGAGAAGCCCTCATTAGTTCTTCCCAAATCGAAAGAGGAGGTAAAATATGTTGATTTCCTCTCGGTTTCATCTTCACATAGTATGATTTCTATTGGAGATGTGGAGATCCCAATTATAGGGACAAACATGAGGCTCCTTACAAGGATGAGCCACGAGGAGGAGAAAGACCTTGGTGTTAATAACCAAGGCATAACTGAACCATTCGAGGTTGTGCAAAGACCTCAATTTGCAGGCTTGAGATACATCAAAGGAGAATTCTTGAAGGTGTCAGATTCCTCTGAGACATCATCAAAATTGTCAATCCAAGCGAATGATGGGAAAACATCCCCATCATCCCATGGCATTTTCCATTGCAAGGAAAGAGTTGAGGTAAGCTCTTATCGCCATACTTACACCAGAGACAGCAAGGGAAGGTATAACCACTTTCGATCTTCAAATGCTCATTTTGATTATAATCATGTTATTAATGATGAACGTAAAATATGGCATTGAAAAACATGTAACTTCTATGGATTCATAACCATACATTTTCTAAGTGTTGGGAAAGAATAGCAACACAAACAAAGAAAAGGCGTGAAAGACCCTCTCAATAGTAGGTGAAGAAATAGCTTAAACAAATATGGGGAAAGAAGATGTATTGTAGTCATTGTGACATAAGTGGTCATCAAAAATCCACTTGTTGGAGGCTCCATCTAGAGCAGCGCCATAAAGACAAAGTGTCAATGCATGAACCAGGTGAAGCAGTTGTTCAACAAGAAAAACCGCCACAAGGAGGTGATCCATTCACATTGATAAGTGAAAAATGGTTTCTAGATATGTTAGTCTTTCATGGTCGTTCTTTTGTAAATCATTTGTTGCATTTTAAAATGTAAAAGTGATGATGTGTTTCCATCACTTGTTCAACACAATGATGTTTGATATTATTTTGGGTTACATGTTAAATGTTGAAAGTTATGTCGTGTTTCCATCACTTGTCAAGACAATAGTGTTTGGCCTTATGATTGTAAATCATGCGTTGCATTGATGATGTGCTTTCCATCACTTTTTGAAGAAACAATGATATGTTGGCCTTTTTTCATAGCTGGAGCATTGTGTCCATATTGATGTAAACTTGGCCACCAAGTATGTGTCATAAAATCATGGCAAGTGTGCGATGCTTAGTTCATTATTTGGTCATGCAAGTCAAAGTGAAAAACAATGTACTATAGTTTGCAGGTGTCGGCTCATCGCTTAAGGCTCCGAAGAACAAAGGTGAAGGACATGGAAGTGAGACCTTTCAGGATGCTTGTTGTGCAGACAAGGTACAAAGAAGTTGCAGATTATTTTTCATGCTTTTGGAGCACCGAAAGCTCCTAAGTGGGGAGGATTGGTCCAGGTGGCTCTAGAGACACACATAGGACAAAGAGAGCTGATGGAAGCTTGAAAATCAAAGTGTTTTGATTATGCTTGAACCAGGTTCATGTTAAAGATCTCATTGTCATGATCTTGAACGATTTGTCAATCTAAGTCCTGATGATGGAGCTAGAAGCAGTCAAAGTTCAGTTGACTTTTGTTGACTGGGCAGGCTTAAGGAGGCCACAATGTGGACAAAACCTAGCCACTGGATTCCAGCCAACCGGGGCGAGATTTCGAGCGAATTTGTGGCCCGGTTAATTTGTCTCCTTTCGCTTAAAATCTAAATTTTTCAAATTGGCAATATATATATATAGATGTATATCTATGGTGGAGATGGTGGGCCACCATCCCCACCACCCCATACCCTTACCATATACCAAAAAAAGAAAACGATTAAGGTAAGGCCGGTGAGATTTGAACCCGCCTCACCACGTGGGCCAACCCCCACTTGGTGGCCTCATATGAAGTACCAACGACCTTTTAAACATTTAATGCGCCAAACAATGTGCCTCCAAAAATATCAATACACGAACAACATTGCGGGAGTTATGGGGTGAGCCACCCAATGTGGAACCGACCTCCCCCCAAAATTAAATGCATGTGCTTTTTAAACTGTAATGTGTAAAAAACAAGGAGGGGTGAGGTTTGACCATCCGACCCCTCCTAAACAAACCGCTTAACATAACCATTGCACCACAACCACTTTCTTGTGTAATATGCCTTGCAAACCTTAAATGACCCTTCATTTGCATAGTGCAGGGAAGGGGAGGAGGAACTAGGAGCAGGCATAGATTTTGAGGTGGAGGAAGGTAGTGCATGCAGTTCAAGGTAGCATTTTGTAGGAGGGCCGAATTTTCACTTTGTTAGATTTTGAGAAATTTTATATGGTTTCCGCACTTCTCGACGCCATGAACACAACGGTGTTGTCCATTTCTCCATCAGAGTTCTATATTTTCAGCGATTTTTCAGTATACATGTGGAACCATGACTGTTGCAGAAATAGGGAGTGGAACCATGATCCTTGAAATTTTCTCGAGGAGGTAATTTTTCTCCATGTCAGAATATATTCAAGTTTATAGTCGCTTTTGATGGTTTTCTGTAGGGATCACAAGGGCAAGGTCAAATTCATCTTTTGAGTTGCAGATTTCCAGTCCACCCATGGAGCAGAATCTTTGAGGAATCTAAGGGGAATCTAAAGGATTCCTTTAGCCCCAAATTCTCAATTTCTCAGAATTAAAAAATTGGACAGTATATTTTTCACTATTTGATGCCACAAATTTTATGGTGCATTCAGATTTCTCATTTGATCATTCTATTATTCAGTCACTTTTCTAAATCGAATGTAGATGTTAGCATTCATGTTCGAGCAACCATTTCCATGCGATTGATGCCGTGATATTGATGTTATGAGCATTTTTAGTAGTTTGACATCCACTTCTTTAGATGGCCCTTGGTTGTGAGGTATGTGTAGTGTGTTCATTTACTTCTTTTTCTATGCATTGTGCTGCATAGATCCTTGTTGATGCTTGATGTGGGATCTTGTTTATTACTTGTTTTCATGATTCCTGCTTGATGTGATGCATAATCTTCTATGTAATGTACTTGTTGTCATGATTCGTCATGTTATGTTTTGAGATCCCTTTGTTGTATGTTGATGGGATACTCATGTTTTCATCGTTGATGTTTGCATTGAGATCCATTTTATGCCATGTTGGCAGGATCCACATCATGCATAAGTTTGTGTCACATTGATAGGAGTCTTTTGACTGAGAGTTCCTATAGTGGAACATATCCTAGAGCCACTCCTGTGTGAGGACATTTTCCTTGTATGATAGAGACATCACCTCTATGTACATCATCACTATTCACAACACTTAATGTAGTAGCCTACACCATCTTGACATCAGAGCTCGAAGACGTAGTCCCTCCTGGATGGACTCCATTATCAACGACTTATGTTTTCATGTGTTAATGAATGCCATGTTCCTCTTTTTAACAACATGCACATATATTCATTTATGTTTCTTTTAGAAATGCAATTTAACACATCACGAAAGTAAAAGGTCTTGGAACGGTCCTTTGTCACACCCAGACTTGGATCAACTGGTATCAGAGAGATCTTTGCGTGGATGTGAATTGCAGCGTGGGAAATGGAACGTGCAATAAGAGAGGATGAAAAAGAAATGTACGAGACCATGCTAAAAATTTCCAAAAGAGTGGAAATCATGTATGAAACTCTACAGAAAGAGACAGAGGAAAAGGAGCGATTGCAACTTTAGTTGCAAGCCACGGAAGTGGCCTTAGAAGAAATGAAGCACAACAAACATAATATTCAAATAGAGGACGTTGAATTGAAGATGCATCTACAAGAAGAGAGAGAGGAGAGACATAGTTTCCTACGACAGATGCAAGCAAAGGATGAGGCCTTAGAAAATTTACAGCATCACCCATGTGAGGTAGAAAGTAGTTCTCAGAATTCATGTATGTACCCTGATGATGATTTCTCTAATTTTGAAAATCATACCACAATAATTGGGTCAAAACTGTTGAAGAAAATGGCGTATGAAGGAAAAGGCTTGGGCATCAATGGCCAAGGCATTGTCAACCCCATCAAAGTAAAGGAATTACCATGTCAAACAGGACTTGGGTATTTCATAAAGGAAGTTGGGGAATACGCCAAGACAACTAGCGAACCACCAACAAAAGATGATGAGAAGACCTCATCAGATCTTTCCAAATTGAAAGAGGAGGTAAAAGATGTTGATTTCCTTTTGATTTTGTCTTCACATAGTATGATTTCTGTTAGATATGTGGAGATCCCAATTACATGGACAAACATGAGGCTCCTTACAAGGACGAGGCACGAGGAGGAAAAAGACCTTGGTGTTAATAACCAAGGCATAACTGAATCATTCGAGGTTGTGCAAAGACCTCAATTTGTAGGCTTGAGATACATCAAAGGAGAATGCTCGAAGGTGTCAGATTCTTCTGAGACATTGTCAAAATTGTCAAGGCAATAGAATGATGGGAAAACATCCCCTTCATCCCATGGAATTTTCCATTGCAAGAAAAGAGTTGAGGCAAGCTCTTATCATCATACTTACACAAGAGACAACAAGGGAAGGTATAACCACTTTCGATCTTCTAATCAGGGAAAAATTTAAGAACCCCCCCTAAATTTACATGTATAATAAATGGGCGAATCTCCATGGTATATAGGAAAAATGGAAGGCGATTTTATCAATAATATGATATGTATATATAAATTTTTGGCGAATCTCTCACCAGGCATGGCGAATATTTTACTCAATTATAAAATCTTGTGTTTATTGAATACACAAATGAAATCATTGCATTTCTTTAAAATATCTTTTGAAATCAAAATTACCGAAATTACATATCGATAACCTAGTGGGTGTAAGATAAAATTCACCCATGCCATTCATAGAAAGCATGAGAAAAAACCTAATACTATATATAAAACCAAGAAAAATTCAAATTCATCACTTCTAGGGACCTCATAACCACCTTGCCAATACACAAGTATGTTCCTGTTTGCAATTAGAAAAATTACCCAAAATACAATTCGTTTACTCCACTTCTAGGGACCTCGTAACCACCGTGCCAATACACAAGTATGTTCCCCTTTGCAATTAGAAAAATTACCCAAATTACAATTTGTTTACTCCAGCATATGTTGAAAAGTTATAGAAGGATGGCTAGTGCAATCAATCCATTCCTTTTAGCCCTGGATTTGTTTCAGTTTAAAACAGAAGTATACAAATATACTTGTCCAATGTCTATGCTTTAACCATTCACCTTAAGATGTTTTACAATATAATTTCCTAAGTCTATTTAATATCTTCATTATCATAAAAACCAACCTATATCCATCTTAACTCCACATCTACCACTCTTAGGGGGATGAAATCTATTTATCCCTCTGAGCACTTGGTAGACCCAAAATTAAGATGGATCTAAAATAGAATTTCCCCTTTAAATAGTCTATGCTCACATGAATACCATGGGTCAATACCATGGGTTATCATAAACCTGGAGCTTAAAAATTACTATTAGTAATTTATAAAAATTAATAAAACTAATAGTTGATTTTTATTTTATTTTATTTTAACCAAGCTAAAATGTTTAACATACATTAAATTACAACATCCATTTTTACTCTTGATCGGATCAAATATTTTTTCACTCTAAGCTAGTTTGCATATCACGATATTTGATACCTCTCGGGGATCCAGAGTAACGATGGATCTATGTTGGTTTAATTCCCCCATTTAAATAGGCTACATTTTTGGTGAATACCATGGGTGAATACCATGTGCCATTTTGGTGAATACCATGGGTGAATACCATGTGCCAATTTTATTTTATTAATAATAATATTAGGGTTAATAATGTCTTTTTTTGCATGGTATTAACAACAATCTAGTCCATGGTATTTGTCCCAGAGTATTTTGCCCATAGGTTTCACCTAAAGATAACACAGTTTGTCCATAGGTTTCACCTAAATATAACACATTTTTTGAGTGTTCGTAAATATAAAAAAATGTTTTATTTGTTTACCATACCTCTC
>APFE031574386.1:11021-23223 GCA_000404065.3 Pinus taeda | reverse complement strand
ACCTTTTTTACCCTCTCCCTTAAAATAAGGTGGGCTATTTGAGGTGATTTGTGAAAATGTACTATGATACAAAATATTTGCCCACTAAAAATTTAAAACCCCTTAATTTCGCAAAAGGGCGAACATTCGCCCCTAAAATCACCCCTACTTCTAATGCTCATTTTGATTATAATCATGTTATTAATGATGAACGTAAAACATGGCATCGAAAAACATGTACCTTTTGTGTATTTCATAACCATAGATTTTCTAAGTGTTGGAAAAGAATAGCAGCACAAACAAAGAAGAGGCATGAAATACCCTCTCAACAGCAGGCAAAGAAACATTTTAAACATATATGGAGAAAGAAGATGTATTGTAGTCATTGCGACATAAGTGGCCATCAAAGAGCCACTTGTTGGAGCTTCCATCCATAGCAGCGCCTTAAAGGCAAAGTGTCAATGCATGAACTAGGTGAAGCAACTATTCGACAAGAAAAACTGCCACAAGGAGGTGACCCATTCACATTGATAAGTGAAAAATGGTTTCTATATATGTTAGCATTTCATGGTCATTCTTTTGTAAATCATTTGTTGCATTTTAAAATGTAAAAGTGAGGATGTGTTTCCATCACTTGTTCAACAACAATGATGTTTGATATTATTTTGGATTGCATGTTAAACTTTGAAAGTTATGTTGTGTTTCCATCACTTTTCAAGACAATAGTGTTTGGCCTTATGATTATAAATCATGTGTTGCAGTGATGATGTGCTTTTGATCACTTGTTGAAGCAACAATGATATGTTGGCCTTTTTTCGTCGCTGGAGTGTTGCATTCATCTTGATGTAAACTTGACCACCGAGTATGTGTTATAAACTCGTGGCAAGTATGGGAAGCTTGGATAATTACTTGGTCATGCAAATCAAATTGCAAAACAATGTAGTACAGGTTGTAGGTGTCGGCTCATCGCTTAAGGCTCCATAGAACAAAGGTGAAGGAGATGGAAGTGAGACCTTTTAGGATGCTTGTGGTGCAGACAAGGTACAAAGAAGTTGAAAATTATTTTTCATGCTTTTGGAGTACCAAAAGCTCCTCAGTGGGGTGGATTGGTCTAGTGGCTCCAAAGGCACACATAGGACAAAGAGGGCTGATGGAAGCTCGAAAATCAAAGTGTTTTGATTATGCTCAAACCAGGTTCATGTTAAAAATCTCATCATCGTGATCGTGGAGGTGTGAATGGTTTGTCAATCTCTGTTCGAATCAAGGAGTTAGAAGCCGTCAAAGTTCGGTTGATTTTTTGTTGACTAGGAAGGTTTAAGGAGGCCACAATTTGGACAGAACATGGCCACCAGATTCTGGCCAACCAGGGCTAGATTTCGGGTGAATTTGTGGCCTGGTTAATTTGTCTCCTTTAGCCTAAAATCTGAATTTTTCAAATTGGCATTATTATGTATATATATATATAATATAATATAGTATAGATATATATATATATGGTGGAAGGTGGTGGGCCACCACTCCAACCACGCCATAACACTTACCGCATAACCAAAAAAAGAAAAAACAATTAAGGTGAGGCTGGCGGGAGTTGAACCCGCCTCGCCACGTGGGTCGGCCCCCATCAGGGGGCCTCATATGAAGTACCAACAACCCTTCAAACATTTAATGCCCCAAACAATGCACCTCCAAAAGTATCAATACACCAACAACATTTCGGGAGTTATGGAGCGGGCCACCCAATGTGGACACGACCTCCCCCCAAAATTAAGTGCATATAGTTTTTAAACTGTAATGTGTAAAAAACAAGGAGAGGTGGGGTTTGACCACCCAACCCCTCCTCAACAAACCGCTTAACATAACCGTTGCGCCACAACCACTTTCTTGTGTAATATGCCCTCCAAAACTTAAATGAACCTTCATTTGCACAATGTGGGGAGAGGGAGGAGGAACCAGGAGCAGGCACGGATTTTGAGGTAGAGGAAGGCAATGCACGTAGTTCAAGGTAGTGTTTTGTAGGAGGGCTGAATTATCACTTTGTCAGATTTTGACAAATTTTATATGGTTTCAGCACTTCTCGACGCCATGAACACAATGGTGTTGTCCATTTCTCCATCAGGGTTCTATATCTTTTGGCCAGTTTTTAGTATGCAGGTGGAACCATGACTATTGTAGAAACAGGGAGTGAAACCATGATCCTTGAAATTTTCCCGAGGAGGTAATTTTTCTCCATATCGGAATATATTCAAGTTTATAGCCGTTTTTTATGGTTTTCTACAGGGATTGCAATGGTGAGGTCAGATTCACCTTTTGAGTTGCAAATTTCCAGTCCACCCATGGAGCAAAATCTTTGAGGAATCTAGGGGGAATCTAAAAGATTTAATGAGTCCTAGATTCTTAATTTCTCATAATTCAAAAATTGCACAGTCGATTTTGCACTATTTGACGCCACAAATTTGATGATACATTCATATTTCTCATTTGATCATTCTATTATTCAGCCACTTTTCTAAGTGGAATGTAGATGTCAGCATTCATGTTCGAGCAACCATTTCCATGCGATTGATGTTATGAGAAGATTCAGCAGTTTGACATTCACTTCTTCATATGGCCCTTGGTTGTGAGGTATATGCAGTTTGTTCATGCACTTCTTTTGCTATGCATTGTGCTGCACAGATCCCTGTTTATGCTTGACGTGGGATCTTGTTTATTACTTGTTTTCATGATTCCTGCTTGATGTGATGCGGAATCGTCTATGTGATGTACTTGTTGTCATGATTCGTCATGTTATGTTTTGAGATCCCTTTGTCGTATGTTGATGGGATACTCATGTTGTCATCATTCATGTTTGCATTGAGATCCCTTTTATGCCATGTTGGTGGGATGCTCATCATGTAAGAGTTTGTGTGACACTAATAGGAGTCTTTTGAGTAAGAGTTCCTATAGTGGAACATATCTTGGAGCCACGCCTACGTGAGGGCATTTTCCTTGTATGATAGCAACATCACCTCTATGTACATCATCACTATTGACAACACTTAATGTAGCAGCCTACACGATATTGACATTAGGGCTAGGAGACGTAGTCCCTCCTAGACGAACTCCATTATCAACGGCTTATGTTTTCATGTGTTGATGAATGTCACGTTCCTCTTTTTCACAACATGCACATATATTCATTTATGTTTCTTTTAAAAATGGAATTTAACACATCACGAAAACAAAAGGTCTTGGAAAGGTCCTTTGTTAGACTCAAACCTACATCAAGTGGTATAGGAGCAGTCTTTGTGTGGATGCGAATTGCAGCATGCGAAATGGAACGTGCAACGAAAGAGGATGAAAAAGCAATGTACGAGACCATGCTCAAAATTTCCAAAAGAGTGGAAATCATGTGTGAAACTCTACAGAAAGAGACAGAGGGAAAGGAGTGATTGCAACTTCAGTTGCAAGCCATGGAAGTGGCCTTGGAAGAACTGAAGCACAAAAAACATAATATTCAAATAGAGAACGCTGAATTGAAGATGTGTCTACAAGAAGAGAGAGGAGAGAAACATAGTTTCCTATGATAGCTGCAAGCAAAGTACGAGGCCTTAGAAAATTTGCAGCGTGACCCATGTGAGGTAAAAAGTAGTTCTCTGAATTCATGTATGTTCACTGATAATTATTTCTATATTTTTGAAAGTCATGCCATAGGAATTGGATCCAAACTATTGAAGAAAATGGGGTATGAAGGAAAAGGCTTGGGCGTTAATGGCCAAGGATTGTCAACCCCATGAAAGTAGAGGAATTACCATGTTGAACAGGACTTGGGTATGTTAGAAAGGAAGTTGGGGAATGCGCCGAGACAGCTAGCAAACCACCAAAAACAAATGATGAGAATCCCTCACTAGGTCTTTCAAAATTGAAAGAGGAGGTAAAAGATGTTGATTTCCTTTCAGTTTCATCTTCACATAGTATTATTTCTGTTGGAGATGTGGAGATCCCAATTACAGGGACAAACATGAGGCTCCTTTCAAGGATGAGGCATGAGGAGGAAAAAGACCTTGGTGTTAATAACCAAGGCATAATTGAACCGTTGGATGTTGTGCAGAGACCTCAATTTGCAGGCTTGAGATACATCAAAGGATAATGCTTGAAGGTGTTAGATTCTTCCGAGACATCGTCAAAATTTTTAAGGAAAGAGAATGATGGGAAAACATCCCCATCATCCCATGGCATTTTCCATTGCAAGGAAAGAGTTGAGGCAAGCTCATATCACGATACTTACACTAGAGACAACAAGGGAAGGTATAACCACTTTTGATCTTCGAATGCTCATTTCAATTATAATCATGTTTTTAATGATGAATGTAAAACATGGCATCAAAAAACATGTACCTTCTATGGATTTCATAACCATACACTTTCTAAGCGTTGGAAAGGAATAACAGCATAAACAAAGAAGAGGCGTGAAAGACCCTCTCAACAACAGGTAAAGAAACATGTTAAAGAGATATGGAGAAAGAAGATGTATTGCAGTCATTGTGACATAAGTGGCCATCAAAGAGCCACTTGTTGGAGGTTCCATCTAGAGTAGCGCCTTAAAGACAAAGTGTCAATGCATGAACCAGGTGAAGTAGTTGTTCAGCAAGCAAAACCGTCGCAAGGAGGTGACCCATTCACATTGATGAGTGAAAAATGGTTTCTATATATGTTAGAGTTTCATGGTCATTCTTTTGTAAATCATTTGTTGCATTTTAAAATGTAAAAGTGATGATGTGTTTCCATCACTTGTTCAACAACAGTGATGTCTGATATTCTTTTGGGTTGCATGTTAAAATTTGAAAGTTATGTCATGTTTCCATCACTTGTGAAGACAATAGTGTTTGGCCTTATCATTGTCAATCATGTGTTGCAGTGATGATGTGCTTTCCATCACTTGTTGAAGCAACAACGATATGTTGGCCTTTTTTTCATCGCTGGAGTGTTGCATTCATCTTGACGTAAACTTGACCACCGAGTATGTGTTATAAACTCGCGGCAAGTATGGGATGCTTGGGTAATTACTTGGTCATGCAAGTCAAATTGAAAAACAATGTAGTATAGGTTGCAGGTGTCGGCTCATTACTTAAGGCTCCAAAGAACAAAGGTGAAGGAGATGGAAGTGAGACCTTTTAGGATGCTTGTGGTGCAGACAAGGTACAAAGAAGTTGCAAATTATTTTTCATGCTTTTTGAGGACCAAAAGGTCCTCAGCGGGGAGGATTGGTATAGGTGGCTCCAGAGACACACATAGGACAAAGAGGGTTGATGGAAGCTCAAAAATGAAAGTGCTTTGATTATGCTCGAACTAGGTTCATGTTAAGATCTCATTGTCGTGATCGTGGAGGTGTGAATGGTTTGTCAATCCAAGTCTGGATGAAGGAGTTAGAAGAAGTCAAAGTTTGGTTGAATTTTTTCTCTCTGGGTAAGCTTAAGGAGGCCATAATTTGGATAGAACATGGCCACCGGATTCCAGCCAACTGTTAGTTCCAGTCTTCACAGCCTGTCACTAGGGATCAACATGAGCTCTTACTATGTATGGATTTGTGAGATGTTTTGCACATGATGTTTGGCACAAAACATGTCACAAGTGTGTCCATCAGAAGAAGCTCAGAAAAATATTTCCAACAGTATATCACACTCCCATAACTAGTTTCTAGATTAGAAGATATGATCGAAATGAATGAGTGATTCTTGGTTATGCATGTTTTGAGGTCAGTTGCTGCACACAATGACAAGTCTAGTACAAAATCAGTTTATAAAATAATGGTAAGGAATTTTTCAAAAGTGAAAGAGGTTTTTATTCATCACATACCAAATAAAATAAACCTCCTTCAATTTATGCACAAGTGCTACTATGTGGGAGATATACAGTGATATTTGGATCCTACATTTAAACAAAGCAAAATTTTCATATTTTTCACTGTTTTAGTCAATTTAGTGTGGGGCAAATTTACAACAGATGGAAAGTAATTTTGAGAAACCCAAAAATATTTTTCTTAAGCACGAGCCATATAACAAAAAACTCTTTTAGTATATTCACAGATGTCATGGATTGGGATATGTAACTAGATCTTTACAGCTCATTTTCACAGATTTAAATTTTTAATGATTTTCTGTTTTAGAGATGATTTTGTGGAACAAATTGCGAGCAACTGGAAATGAATTTCCCAAATTTGAGAGACGTTTTTCTCCAACATTAAATTATCTACAAAAAACCTTTTTCAGTTTTGTAACAGGTGCTATGGTTTAGGAGATATGATTTCATCTTGAACACCTATTTTCAGGAATTTGGCCCAAGTTTAATGTAACTAATTCTATTTTGAAGAAAATGGTTGAGCTCAATTCCCTTAGTACAAGGATGAGCAAATGTATATATTTTATGAATTTCATAGTGTAGGGGTTGGAGTTTGGTAGAAGGTTGGACCTTCGAGAAAGCAAGGAGCTTCATTGTACACTCATATCAACATTTTGGCTAAGGAATTGAGACCAAGGTTTGCAACACTCTTTGGGATTGATGTGGCATTCTATTTTAGAGTAGTACCTTCTTCTGTAATTGTTAATTTACTTATGTGTTATGTATGACATTATCTGTCTTATTTATTCTTAACTAAATCAAACAAGAGAGAAGGTAGAATCCATTGAAATTGCAGTGCTCTACCTAGGGTTTGCTTTAGTTTCTGATGTTTTTAGCTATTTGAAGAGGATCCATGGTTTTTCTCACCCTCTTCAACTCCTCACCTATCTAATCCCTCCATCTCATTTGATTTGAAGTCCCAAAATCAGTTGCCTACCTTTCTCCATTGAGATCTTTGCAAGACTAAGCCTCATTCTCTGCACCCAAGATATGCCTTTCCAGTAGAGCCAACAAAAACATCAGGTTTTTTAATCAAACTCTTTGAACACATACCTAGCCTAAGACTAGTAGTTATATCGGTCATCTCAAGCCTTTAGTGATCATATTTTGCTGAGATTGACCAGGAGAGAGCCCTCTCCCGACCTCGTAGGGCTAGCTACTAGGTTAAGTGTGGTTTGATATTACCCTAGATCCTACCTTTCTCAGCCTGAGGTAGATTTAGACTCTAACATAATGGCAACCATACTGGGGAAGAAATTGTTCGTTTGTTAGGGTTCTTCATTTTATAAACTATATATGAAGTCTGAAGATTAGCAAGGTAGCCTTCGAAACACTTTTTCTTTGCATTAGTGAAAGTAGATAAAAGTTGCTTCAGTCAATCTCTGGTCTAGTCTTACAAACAAAATATCTAACTTACAAATTGCCCCAGTACACTAAAATAGGGAAGAAGTGACAGATCTCCTGAAGGAAAGATCATTCAAGTTGTAGATCTGATTGCTGATGGTGGACATCAGTCAGACACATATAAGGGGTGAAACATTCACCTGGTGACTCCAACTCAATCCAAAGATTCCAGTACTCACTGATCCATTCATGCACTAAAATAAAATGGTAGGGTATGTGGCAAACCCTGCGCTTTGTGAAGTTTTAAAAGAAGTTCGAGATCAGTTAGTGGATTTTGAAATTGATGAAGTATTTTTCATTGCTGTGCTTCAATTTTTGAGATCTCCAAAGTATCATCCTAAAGCTAAAATTGGTTTCTTTGAGTTAGTTGTTGAAAAATTTGAGAAGGATATTCAGTACTTAAATGATGAGATCAATCATATGAATTCTGAGGTCCCAAAAAGTTCTTGGAAACTCTCCCTCCTTCAAAACAAGAAATTATAGAGCTGCCTGTGGATATTTGCATTGACAGTTTGTAGTTGGAGGTCAATATTGAGGAGTTTGGGCATCAAACAGAGGCTAGTTTTTTTTATCCTATTGCAACATACATGGAATTTTTTTTTCAGTTTGAATGATATATCAAATTGTGTTTTACATAACCAAACTCATTATGTGCATGTATGGCTGTCAGCATTTACATTTGTGTCCTGGTTGAAGCACTTTCAAGCAGCATCCTTGTCATAGTTACTTGATTGGTTGATATGGCATTACAACATTACTTGATCTATCAATTTTGTAGCAAAGTGGGTTAGATTTGTATATAAATAAGCTGCCCGAGGCAACATTTTAGTTTTTGGTATTTGTTTATGTACAGGTTGCAGTATGTATATGTTTTTGGATTGGTATGAGTTGTTTTTGGTTTGTAGTTGTTTGAACATCCATGCCCAATGGATGAGGAACTTGGTATACGGTGTTCTTGACACCTCGAAGGAGCTGCCATCCCTAGTGGAGCCGATGTTAGTTCCAGTGTTCGCAGCCTGTCACTAGGGATCAACATGAGCTCTTACTATGTTTGGATTTGCTAGATGTTTGCACATGATGTTCAACACAAAACCTGTCACAAGTGTGTCCATCAGAAGAAGATTGGAAAAATATTTCCAATGGTATATGACACTCCCATAACCGGTTTCTAGATTAGAAGATATGATTGAAATGAATGAGTGATTCTTGATTGTGCATGTTTTGAGGTCAGTTGCTACACACAATGACAAGTTTAGTACAAAATCAGTTTCTAAAATAATGGTAAGGGATTTTTCAAAAGTGAAAGAAATTTTTATTTATCACATACCAAATAACAAAAACCTCCTTCATTTTATTCACATGTGCTACTATGTGGGAGATATACAATGATATTTGGAGCCTACATTTAAACAAAGCAAAACTTTCATATTTTTTATTGTTTAGTCATTTTAGTGCGGGGCCATTTTACAACAAATGGAAAGTAATTTTGAGAAACCCAAAAAGGTTTTCGTTAAGAATGAGCCATATAACAAAAAATTCTTTTAGTTTATTCACAGGTGTCATGGCTTGGAATATGTGACTGGATCGTTACAGCTCATTTTAGCATATTTAAATTTTTAATGATTTTCTGTTTTAGAGATGATTTTGTGGAACAGATTGCGAGAAACTGGAAATGAATTTCCCAAATTTGAGAGACACAAAAACCGCTTTCAGTTTTGTAACAGGTGCTATGGTTTAGGAGATACGAGTTCATCTTTAACACCTATTTTCAGAAATTAGGCCCAGGTTTAATGTAACTGATTCTATTTTGAAGAAAATGGTTGAGCTCAATTCCCTTAGTATAAGGATGAGAAAATGTATATATTTTATGAATTTCATAGTGTAGGGGTTGGATTTTGGTAGAAGGTTGGACTTTTGAGAAAGCGAGGAGCTTCATTGTACACTCATATCGGCGTTTTGGCTAAGGAATTGAGACCATGGTTTGCAGCACTCTTTTGGATTCATGTGGCATTTTGTTTTGGTATCATGCTTTCCTCTATAATTATGAATTTACTTGTGTGTTATGTATGACATTATCTATATTATTTCTTCTTAACTAAATCAAGCAAGAGTGAAGGTAGCGTCCATTGAAATTGCAGTGCTCTACCTAGGGTTTGCTTTAGTTTTTGATGTTTTTAGTTGTTTGAAGAGGATCCATGGCTTTTCTTGCCCTCTTCAGCTCCTCACCTATCTAATCCCTCCATCTCATTCAATTTGAAGTGCCAAAATCAGTTTCCTACCTTGCCCCATTGAGATCTTTGCAAGACTAAGCCTCATTCCCTGCACCCAAGATCTGCATTTCCATTAGAGCCAACAAAAAAAACTCTTTGCACACATACCTAGCCTAAGATCAGTAGTTATATCAGTCATCTCAAGCCTTTAGTGATCATATTTTGTTGAGATTGACTAGGAGAGAGCCCTCTCCTAACCTGGTAGGGCTAGCGACCAGGTTATGTGTGGTTTGATGTTACCCTAGATCCTACCTTTCTTAGCCTGAGGTAGATTTAGGCTCTAACATAGTGGCGACCATACTAGGGAAGAAATTGTTTGTTTGTTAGTGTTCTTAATTTTATAAACTATAGATGAAGTCTGAAGATTAGCCAGGTAGCCTTCGAAACACTTTTGCTTTGCATTAGCAAAAGTAGATAAAAGCTGCTTCAGTCAATCTCCGGTCTAGTCTTACAAACGGAATATCTAACTTACAAATTGCCCTAGTACATTAAACTGGGGAAGAGGTGAGATATCTTTTCAAGGAAAGATCATTCAAGTTGCAGATCTGATTGCTGATGGTGAACAATAGTCAGACACATATGAAGGCTAAAACATTCACTTGGCGACTCCAACTCAATCCAAAGATTCCAGTGCTCATTGATCCATTCATGCACTAAAATAAAATGGTAGGGTATGTGGTAAACCCTGTGCTTTGTGAGGTTTTAAAAGAAGTTAGAGATCAATTAGTGGATTTTTAAATTGATGAAGTATTTTTCCTTGCCGTGCTTCAATTTTTGATATCTCCAAAGTTTCCTCCTAAAGCTAAAACTGGTTTCTTTGAGTTAGTTGTTGAAAAATTTGAGAAGGAGATTCAATATTTAAATGATCAGATCCAATCATATGAATTCTGAGATCCCAAAAAGTTCTTGGAAACTCTCCCTCCTTCAAAACGAGAAACAATAGAGCTGTCTGTGGATATTTTCGTTGATAGTTTACAGTTGGAGGTCAATATTGAGGAGTTGGGGTAGCAAACAGAGTCTAGTTTTTTGATCCTATTGCAACATACATGGAAATTTTTTTCAGTTTGAATGATAGATCAAATTGTCTTTTACATAACCAGACTCGTTATGTGCATGTATGGCTGTCAGCATTTACATTTGTGTCTTGGTTGAAGCACTTCCAAGCAGCATCTTTGTCACAATTACTTGATTGGTTGATATGGCATTACAACATTACTTGATCTATCAATTTTGTAGCAAAGTGGGTTAGATTTGTACATAAATAAGCTGCCCGAGGCAACATTTCAGTTTTCGGTATTTGTTTATGTACAGGTTGCAGTATGTATATGTTTTTGTATTGGTATCAGGTGTTTTGGGTTTGCAGTCGTTTGACCATCCATGCCCAATGGATAAAGAACTTGGTCTATGGTGTTCTTTACACCTCCAAAGAGTTGCCATCCCCAATGGAGCCGATGTTAGTTCCATTGTTCGCAGCCTGTCACCAAGGATCAACATGAGCTCTTACTATGTCTGGGTTTGCTAGATGTTTTGCACGTTTAGCAAAAAAACATGTCACAAGTGTGTCCATCAGAAGAAGCTTGGAAAAATCTTTCCAATGGTATATCACACTCCCATAACTAGTTTCTAGATTAGAAGATATGATTGAAATGAATGAGTGATTCTTGGTTATGCGTGTTTTGAGGTCAGTTGTTGCACACAATGACAAGTTTAGTACAAAATCAATTTCTCAAATAATGGTAAGGAATTTTTCAAAATTGAAAGAGGTTTTTATTCATAACATACCAAATAACAAAAAATCCTTCAATTTATGCACAGGTGCTACTATGTGGGAGATATACATATATTTGGAGCCTACATTTAAACAAAGCAAAATTTTCATATTTTTTACTTTTTTAGTCATTTTAGTGCGGGGCCATTTTACAACAAATGGAAAGTAATTTTGAGAACAAAAGAAGGTTTTTGTTAAGAACTAGCCATATAACAAAAACCTCTTTCAGTTTATTCACAGGTGTCATGGATTGGGATATGTGGCTGGATCTTTACAACTCATTTTCACAGATTTAATTTGTTAGTGATTTTCTATTTTAGAGATGATTTTGTGGAACAGATTGCAAGCAACTGGAAACAAATTTCGCAATTTTGAGAGATATGTTTCTCCAACATGACCTTATCTACAAAACCTTCTTTCAGTTTTGTAACAGATGCTATGGTTTAGGTGATACGAGTTCCTCTTCAACATCTATTTTCAAAAATTCGGTCCAAGTTTAATGTAACTGATTCTATTTTGAGGAAAGTGGTTGAGCTCAATTCCCTTAGTACAAGGATGAGAAAATGTATATATTTTATGAATTTCATAGTGTAGGGGTTGGATTTTGGTAGAAGGTTGGACTTTTGAGGAAGCAAGGAGCTTCATTGTACACTCATATCAACATTTTGGCTAAGGAATTGAGACCAGGGTTTGCAGCACTCTTTGGGATTCATGTGGCATTTTGTTTTGGTATAGTGCTTTCTTCTGTAATTGTGAATTTACTTGTGTGTTATGTATGACATTATCTATCTTATATATTCTTAACTAAATCAAATAAGAGCCAGGTTTTGGGCGAATTTGTGGCTTGGTTAATTTGTCTCCTTCAGCCTAAAATCTGAATTTTTCAAATTGGCATTATCTATGTATA
>APFE031574386.1:0-10866 GCA_000404065.3 Pinus taeda | reverse complement strand
AGATATGGTGGAGGTGGTGGGCCACCAATCCCACCACCCATACCCTTACCATATACCAAAAAAAGAAAATGATTAAGGTGAGGCCGGAGGGAGTTGAACCCACCTCGCCACGTGGGTCAACCCCCACCGGGTGTCCTCATGTGAAGTACCAACGACCCTTCAAACATTTAAGGCACTAAACAATGCGCCTCCAAAAATATCAATACACCAACAACATTGCGGGAGTTATGGGGTGGGCCACCAAATGCAGACCCAATCTCCCCCCAAAATTAAATGCATGTGGTTTTTAAACAGTAATGTGTAAAAAACAAGGAGGGGTGGGGTTTGACCACATGACCCCTCCTCAACAAACTGCTTAACATAACCATTGCGCCACAACCACTTTCTTATGTAATATGCCCTCCAAACCTTAAATGAACCTTGCTTTTCAGAGTGCTGGGAGAGGGAGGAGGAACCATGAACAGGCACGAATTTTGAGGCGAAGGAAGGCAGTGCACGTAGTTCAAGGTAACATTTTGTAGGAGGGCCAAATTTTCACTTTGTCAGACTTTGACAAATTTTATATGGTTTCAGCACTTCTCGATGCCACGAACACAATGGCACTGTCCATTCCTCCATCAAAGTTCTATATTTTTTGGCCATTTTTCAGTATGCAGGTGGAACCATGACTGTCGCAGAAACAAGGAGCGGAACCATGATCCTTGAAATTTTCCCGAGGTGGTAATTTTTCTCCATGTCGGAATATATTCAAGTTTATAGTCATTTTTGATGGTTTTATACAAGGATCGCAATGGCAAGGTCAGATTCACCTTTTGAGTTGTAGATTTCCGGTCCACCCATGGAGCAGAATCTTTGAGGATCTAAGGGGAATCTAAAAGATTCCTTGAGCCCTATATTCTCAATTTCTCAGAATTCAAAAATTGGATAGTAGATTTTGTACTATTCGACGCCACAAATTTGATGGTGTTTTCAGATTTCTCATTTGATAATTCTATTACTCAGCCACATTTCTAAATGGAATGCAGATGTCAGTGTTCATGTTTGAGCAACCATTTCCATGTGATTGATGCCGTGAGATTGATGGCACGAGTAGCTTCAGTGGTTTGACATTCAATTCTTCAGATGGCCCTTGGTTGTGAGGTATATGCAGTGTGTTCATGTACTTCTTTTGCTATGCATTTTGCTACACATATCCCTGTTGATGGTTGGTGTGGGATCTTGTTTATTACTTGTTTTCATGATTCCTACTTGATGTGATGCGGAATCGTCTATGTGATGTACTTGTTGTCATGATTTGTCATGTTATGTTTTGAGATCCCTTTGTTGTATGTTGATGGGATACTCATGTTGTCATCATTCATGTTTGCATTGAGATCCCTTTTATGCCATGTTGGAGGGATTCTCATCATGGATGAGTTTGTGTCATACTGGTAGGAGTGTTTTGACTAAGAGTTCCTGTAGTGGAACATCTCCTGGAGCCGCTCCAACTTGAGGGCATTTTCCTTGTATGATAGCGACATCACCTCTATGTACATAATCACTATTGACAACACTAAATGCAGTGGCCTACACCATCTTGAGAGTCAGTTCCTCTTGGACGAACTCCATTATGAACGAATTATGTTTTCATGTGTTGATGAATGTCATGTTCCTATTTTTTACATCATGCACATGTATTCATTTATGTTTATTTTAAAAATGGAATTTAACACATCACGAAAGTAAAAGGTCTTGGAAGGGTAGTTTGTCACATTCGGACCTGGATCATTTATGCATGGGTTTATTGGTCATGTTTGTTTTCATTGGCAAGGGATTTTCCTGGATTAATAATATTGTACAAGATTGCCTTTGCCATTTCCGAATAGCCATGATATAGTGGTTTTTCATTTTGGTATATATTTGGATTGTCAATGGTTTCAAATTTGATTGAGGTGGTCTCAGGAAAATTCCAAGGGTTGAGAGTGGAGGTGGTTTTCTTTGGGAAGCTCTTGGCAGGTGGGTGGAGATAGGAAAATTCCTTTGGGTATGGTGAATAAATTCTGATACATCCAAGCTTTTATTGGTTTGCTGATTTCTGTACCAATTTAGGTGAAATCACTATGGCTTGAGGGTGGAGGTGGTTTAACATCTAGATTCCATATTTGGTTATGTTTTGTCTTATCCCATGAGATCCCATATTCATGCTTGGAATATGGCATGGGGTTGATTGGGTTGAAAGAGAGATTTGGTTCAGTCCCTGACTTGGTTGCTTTTATGCATATGTTATTATGTGTTATTTCTTATTGAGATCAATGAGAAAAAGAATTGGTTATTGTGTTGATATTATGACTAGTTTTTCATGGATTCATTCTGGTTAAATTTTGGTTACATGCATGGTATATTTATTATTATATTATGTGGTATTGGTCTAGATCTAATTCATGGTTTGATGGATCATGGCTTATTTATACGAATGAATGTGAAAATATGTGTTTTACTGAAACTAGTGCTAGAGGGAAACAAGCCTTCTTGATGAATATATGATGAACTAATGAAAACAATGAACAAACTATGCATTCATAACCTACATGAATCATAGCCACAAAGTGTTTGTATAAACAAATAATTTGGACCACCAAATTCTTGGGGTCGTAACTTTGGCATACGATCTATGTTTGACTATCATAATATCTTGTTTCAAAGATATCCATGATTAAGCCAAAAAAAATGTGAAATATAAATTATCACTTTCCTAGTCTCTATGATTTCCTTGAAAAATTATGTCTAGGTTCTAAAAAATCCCTCAAAAGTTTAGGACCCAAAAAAATACCAAAAATAGAAAGTGGTGTTAAATTTAAGGAAACACAACTAAAAGGAAATAGTGTTAGGCCATGTTAGGCCAATAACAGTGTGATCATGTATCTCTGCATGGTTTCACTAATGTGGCAATGGACCCCATTTCCAAACTAAATCTTGGAGGTTGTGTCATGCATAGTAACTCTTGGCTCATGTTTACCATGGTGAGGTTGTAAAAGCTAGTAAATGTGGGGTGGGGTGTTACATATCATCAAAGTTCTATTATGGGTATAATATATGTATAATGACATAATGTTTTTCAAATTTTGTCCAATTTTGAAATGACCCAAATTTTAAGAAAATCAATGTTGAATTATTTTCCAAAAAAAGAATTCAAACTTGAATTCTCAATGCCATTTAGCAGTAAATTCCTTGTTTGTCTCTGTAATTAGGAGTTGTTACTCTCACATGTCACTTTCCTTGGACAATACATGCTAATAAATATAAACGTAATGGATTGACATCGTTGTTTATTGGATATGGTGGTGTTAACACCTAATCCATAAGGATTGAGAAAATGTTGTAAATATGGGAATGAAGAAGATGAAGACACATTGGAATATGAATTCCAAAGCTCTCCCTCTCCAATGTATATATCAATGATTCTTCCTAATAGAATTCATCAATTTGTGGAGTTCGAAATGCCTAGCTTGACATGGTACTAGAGTGCAGGTATTAATTTGGCATTCTTATGCCACTATAACTCCTATTCATTATGCCCTAAAACCTACCATAATTGTGTGTTTTCTCCCTATGTTATTGATATGAATCAATTTTGATTATGTGCAGTGTACATGTCAAGATCTAGTGTTGAATTATATGTGTGTTAAACAATATCCAACATCGTTGTGTGAGTTGTATTAAATTTTTAAGCATCTCTATGAAGTTTTGAAGACCGTGCAACGAATGGAGCATGATTCTTTCTATTGAATAGTTTAATCGTTGATTAGATCATTTATTATGTGCATAACTATATGTGTGTTTTGTGATATGTGTGTGAGTACGATGACTGAAGACATTTTATCTTATATTGCATTTGGCACAGTTGGGTAAGAGCGTGAATTAAATGGTTTGTATGATGTAATGTAAGGAATAAAAATGTTGAATGTATGTTGATGAGTCATGACAACCAAGTTTGTGCTTTATATATGTGTTCGTGTTGGTTCATGACTGGTTAGGGGTAGATCCACTTTGAAAGGGCATAATGTACATGTGATAAGAGATAAAGCCTTAATAGTAGGAATTCAAGATCATATTCAACAGTAAATGTAAGAATCAACTCTTCAAGTAGGAACACCCATACTTAGCATATAAACCATTTTACATGTATAATGATCAAAGTCACGTCCATTGATTATGCATTAAGGAACCATACTTGGACGAATTTCTGTATGACCATAGCCATCATACTTCATAGATTTGTATATGAATCTGGAAGTTGCATCCCGAATGGGTGAAACTAGATCTGGGGTCTTCCATCTCGTCACTTGACAGTAGAAATCTGGCCATGTGAATAGATGTGTTGAAGTTGAACATGGTAGACACCATTTGATTATCGACCAATGATGAAAGTTGTTAACAGATGTGAGAGGAACCGTTGATAATGATAATGGATCTCAATTTACTAAAGCACAATCTATGAGGTGTGAATAAATGAACTAAAGTCGAACACCATAGAATCTTTTGATCGAAGGCCAATGATGAGAACCTAGCAACGAAAACAAGGAAAATTTCCATTAAGGAATGAAAGTTCCAAGGCACTAAGGAGAGTTTCTATATCAACTTCCCAGATAACATGTTGAAGTCAACAAGAATCGATCCATCACAGGAGGGAAATGGTGTATCCCCCCATCAATGACATGAAAACAATACCAACATTTGACACAAAATGTGATGATGTAAAGTTGATTCAGGGATGGCTGACATGAAAGAATGTTATAGTTGTTGCAATAGATGTAAATTTAGGGAAAACTTCTCTTGGACATATTGGCGACACTTATTTGTAATTGGTATCATTGACTCAAAGACCCATTACGAATACTTTCAATAAGGTCTAAACAACAAGGAGGAAAGAATATTTCCCAACCCAAAACAATCAAAGAAGTGAAAGAGTGTCATGTTCAAGAGTGACTTACTGCCAAAAATTAGTTTTTATGCCTTGTTTCCCCAAATTTCCCTTCCAAGTATTTTTAATGAACCATGGGAAGGAGTGGTTCAGTCTCACCATGCTTAACGAGTCCTATGTTTTCTATGTTTTTACAAGTCCATTGAATGGGTAACTAGAATTCTTTTTCATATTTAGAGAGTTTGAAAAAGAGGAAAAAATAAAACTCTAATACGTTCATTTTTCATAAATTTAGTTCCACGGAACCAAAAAGGCATAAAACAATACCTAGGAGAACCTTTTAGTCATGTTTGAATAAAGTATGCATTTTTCAGCTCGGGGAAAAAGGTATGCATTTTTCATAAATAGTCAACCTAGTTTGTAAAAGGGGTAAACTTATATTGGGAAGATGTCCTTTAATTTACTTTAACATGTAAAAGAGACAAGTGCTCGACGGTCTTTTCATCTTTTGGGAGTATGAAAAGAGCTTAAAGAAGACTCTAGGGGGTTGCTTTCTCTTAAATTTTAAAGAGATCGAAAAGGTGCTAAAAGTGTGCTTATCTCCAAAAATGACCCACAGTAAAAAAAATGATTAATAACATGCACCATATCCTCCAGATGTTATTAAACCTCCTCAAAGATAGTAAAATCATTATAAAATATATGATATATGACATTAAATAGTCAAAAAATATTAGAAAATTACCTTTTCTGACTTAAAAAGGATAAAAGTGATTTTAATTTTACCATTTTGATAGCTCTGAGAGGGTTTTTGCCTTGATTCTTCAAGAGTTGATTGTGGTCATTCTTGTGGATAGTTTTCAGTGTTTCTTGTTGTAGGAAATATATATTTCCTTACTCCGCATTTTCACAGTTTCCATTTTTCATTTCATGCATTTTTTGTAAAGTTTTAAGAAAAATTAAGGAGGATATTTCACCCTCGGCCTATTGTAGGCTCTTTGTATCAAGAGGTGCGATGATATATTTTGATTAGTACTAAAACGTGTGAGTCATCGCACCTACCAAGAAGGATAACTATGGTCAAACACAATCTTTTTAAAAAAGAAGTGTGATGAGCATAGAGGGTCTTCAAAATTTTGAAATTATGGCTATCCTTTCCCGAAAGTTTTCATGTTTGTGATCTAATTGATTTCTTCCTTTTCCATTTGAAGGTGTTTGTTGAAAAAAAATGGTCCTATCTTGGAGAGAAAGAGAACATAAAATTTAAGATACGATTGCATCAAATGACCCAGGGGTAGTACAAGCATTAAGAAACTGTGTTGAAAATGCAACAAGACAAATCCTGATTTTTATTTTCCCTTCAATTAAATTAGGAGAAAAATTTTAATTCCACATCACAAGAAAACTTATACACATTAACTAAGTTAGTTTCAATTAGTTGGCTCAATTACTTCGATATAAGGGTCTAACTTGAGTAATCTAGAGTGTTGCATACTTAATAGGAGCACTACTTGAGTTTATTTTGAGTTGTAATTAATTAATTCAGTTTGTCTGAGTTAAAGTCAGTTTAACTAGATCCAATTGATGGAGGAACTACTAGGATGTCTAACAATAGGGTGATGATTCATGTGTTCAACCAGTTAACTGATAATTCAGTCATAAACAAATCATGCATGTCAGATATTAGAGTTACTCAGTTGAGATTGGATTTCAAGGGCAGTGTACTATTAGTTGTGTAATCATCCAAATCTTACAGGTGGTGCATGCAATCATAGGAAGGCCTATGATGGATTGCACAGTGCCAATTGAGAAATTTTCCTAATTAATAGGGGCTATTACCAAGGAAACAACGAAATGAAATAGGGACTTGGGAAAGTTGTGAGACAGATTGAGATAATGCAGAAGTTACTCAGGCTTGAGCAAAGCATTGTAATATTCTCATATTTTCTTACTAATGAAATATAAAAATAGTAGGGGTTTTTAGCTATGGCTTTCCCTAGGAAATCGTTTTGTAGTGTGTTGATTGAATTCTTTCTCTTGTATGCTTCATGATTTCTCGATCGATTAATTATTTCTATTGATGAGTAAAGTAGATTCAAGTATTTTTTTTTTTAGAAATACATAAGTAGTGTGAATCTACAAGGAATTTATACATGGTATCAGAGTTGAAATCACACTAGAAGAGAAGAATATGAGTTTGTTCTTTGCAGGTGAAATAGAGTTTTTAGGATCATTCTTCAGAGCTAGTAGGATGTCATTCTATGGATCGAAACTCGATTATGCCCTTGAGGGTAGCTCGAATTATATTTCTTGGAAGGACATGATGGAGGTAGTGGAGGAAGACAACGGGCTGAAGGAATTCATAGACAATGATATTCCTAAGTCTCCAACAATCGGTGTTCAAGATCTGGCAGAGTGGAAGAAATGTATGCCAAAGGCAACGAGGATCATACTAGGAGTTTGAGACCATATTGTCTCAAATATCCATGGGAAGGATACACCATATGAAATGTGGCAAGCCTTGATAGACTCATTTCAGAACAACAGTGACCACATGAAGGTGGAACTTAAGGAAAAGATTTGGAAGATTAAGGTGGAGAAGGGAAACACAATACCACATTACTTGAGTAGGTTCACCCAATGTCGGGATGATGCTGGGAGCATTGGTATTACAATTGTTGATGATAGTCTAGCCAACCTAACACTTCTATGCCTACCCAAGAGCTAGTAAAACTATCAAGATTCGGTGAATGGGAGCGAGCATCTATGGTCCGAATTGGTGCAAGAAGAGATAAGGTAGAACACTATAGATGGAAACTCATCCAGGCATGAGGATCAGAAGAAGTGTTCCTTGGCTGGAAAGGAAAGGAAATGGAAAGGGAAAAAATCCCAATCTAAAGGGGATTCTAGTCAAGGAGGAAAGAAGAAGGACCTGTTGAAGATTAATGTTTTTCACTATCATGAGTTGGGACATTATGCCATGAAGTGTCCACACAAGAAGGCCAACAAGAAGACCTGAGGAGGAGGACAAGGTGAATCTCTAGCTTCACAACTCGAGTTGTATTTCACCCTCATTGCATGAATGGTGTCATCAGTGATGAGTAGTGTGTGATATCTAGATAGTGGAGCCTCATCCCATATGATGGGCAACAAATAATTTTTCAGTGACTTGGAGGAGACAGACCTCCATATTCACATTGAGATGGGAGATGATGGAAGGTATAGCGCAACCAACATTGGTCATATTACTTTTTGAAGGAATTCTGGTTCTCCTCTCACATTAAAAGATGTCATGTATGTTCCTAGTCTGAAGAATAATTTAGTTTGAGTTTCTATGTTCGAATACCATGGCTACGATGTGATATTTAGCAAAGCAAATTCTTCCCTTCATCACATAGCCACAAGACCAGTGAAACAAATCAAGGTTTGGGTGAAGAACCTCTATAAATTGGTTGTAGAATACTGTGTTGCTTTGAGAATGAAAGCAAAGAAGGTGCAGAGCTGAGACATCAGTGAATTATGGAATAGAATATTGGGCCATTTTCACCATGGAGCTTTGGAATATCATGTAGCATATTTCTACAGGACTTCCCAAGGGTGCACTAGAGAAATATGATACATGCAAAGGGTGTACATTGAGGATGTATACCAAGCGCACCTTTCATAATAAGGCCATTCGAGTACAACCAATCCTTGAAAGGGTTCACTTAGATGTGTGTTGATCATTCTCAATAGCCTCCATAGCCAAGCACAGGCATTATGCGATATTTATAGATGATTTATCATGTGAGTGCTATATTTTCTTCACGCATAAGAAAGATAAGAAGTTTTCTAAAATTTGTGAATTTAAAGCACTTGTTGAGAAAGGCACTATAAAGAAAGTGAAGGCTCTCAGGAGTGATAATGTTCAAATTTTTTTTGCATGAGAAGGCATTCGATGGGATTTAATAGCACCCCATAACCCACAATATAAAAAGGTGACTAAAAGGAAGAACACAAGTTTTGTGTGAGTTAAATAGGTGATGTTACATGATCAAGGCCTACCATTGCACTTGTGGGTTGAAGTATGCAACATAGTGGTATATGTGTAGAATAGGAGTCCTCATCATATTTTGGGTATGACTACACCAGAAGAAGGTTTTTTAGGGAAGAAACCAAATGTGTCACACTTCAGGATCTTTGGTTCATCAGTTACTGTCATGTTACTAAGGATGCAAGGAAAAATCTAAGGTCGATAGTTGAATTGGGCATATTTTTGGGGTACACTAATACACCTCACAACTATTAGGCATACCTAACATCTCAGAGGATGACAATTGTTCGTAGAGATGTGAAATTTGCTGAAGTGAAGGCCATGAGATGTTCCCTTGAGAGGGAGCTTTATTTACATGTAGATGAGGATATTTTAGCTCCAAAGGAATAACTCGGGAGGATGTGGAGTAGCCACATGTAGAGGAGAAGAGAGTGGAAGCACCCAATCATGAAGAGACATCCAGATGTAGAAGGAAGCACACGAGAGAAGATAAAAAAATGATGCTTTATGATAGAGAGAATGTGGTAACACCCACATCACCACAAAAATAGAGGAGGTCACGAGATAGGTACACTGGCTACATGACTGTAATGAGTGAGAATATAGAGACTAAACCATCCTCATTTGAGGAAGAAGTGCAAAAACTAGTGTTGGTTGATTGAATGGTAAAGGAGTATGACTCCATTATCAGGAACAATTCTTGGGAAGTTTGCCAAAGGCTAGAGGACAAGTTAATGGTAGGTTATAGATGGATTAATAATGTGAAGCAAGAAATAGATGAGAGTGTAGAGAAACACAAAGCCAGGTTTTTGGCCAAGGGGTTCTCTCAGGTGGAGGGAATTGATTATAAGGAGACCTTTTCTCTAGTAGCAAGGTACTCTTTAATCACATGGATGTGAAGATAGCCTTCGTCAATGGAGTGATTGAGGAAGAGGTGTACATGCAGTAGCTAGAAGTTTTTGAGACATTCAAAAGAGAGTCGCATGTGTGCAGACTAAAGAAGGCACTGTATGGATTGAAACAAGCACCCCTGCTTGGTACACTAGGATCAACAACTATTTCACTAGGTTGGGCTTCACCTAAAGTGAAGCAGATGCAAACCTTTACCATATTGTGGTTGAAGGTAAATTATTGATTATAGTATTATATGTCAATGATTTAATTCTAATAGGCGGTGAGAATCTAGTCAAATCTTTTAAAGAGGATCTTGCGAGAGAATTTGAGAAGAAGGACCTGGGGCTCATGCATTATTTCCTTGGTATGGAATTATGGCAAGGAGATGGGTAACTATTTGTCTCTCAGGGAAAGTATGCCAACAAGATACTGAAGAAGTTCCATATGGAGAGCATCAAACCCATTGAGTCTCCTCTAACATGGAATTGGAGGAAGGAAGATGCCACTTCAAGTGAAGTACCATATGCTACTATTTACAGGAATATTGTGGGTTCATTGATGTACTTGGTTAAGACATGATCAGACATGTGTTTTTTAGTTAACCAACTTAGTCAAGTAATGGTTAAAACAACCAAACTGTTTTGGAAGGCAAATAAACATGTGTTGAGATACCTCAGAGGCACCACTCTGTTTGTTGTTTGGTACAAAAATACAGAGGGAGTCCATCATACAGGAAGAGAACATCAGGGGAAATCTTCAGTATTAGGTCAACAATTGTTTATTGGTACAACATGTAGTAGAGATTAGTTGCACCCAGTTCAACAGAAGTAGAGTACATGGATTCTAGTCAAGAACCTTGTGAGGCTATCTGGATGAGGAATATCCTTGTTAGGTTATTTGGTCATTAGATGGATCCTAAAGTAATTTATTGTGACATTCAAATTTGTATCAAACTCTGTGAGAATCTAGTTTTTCATCATTAGTCCAAGTGTATCGACAACTGATATCATTGTCTCAGATATTGTGTGTAGAGGAGAAT
>APFE031574384.1:0-11136 GCA_000404065.3 Pinus taeda | reverse complement strand
TAAGGTAACTTCTATCTAAAACTACATAATGGAAAACTATTTCTAAAACTACATAATGAAAATATATGTCAAATGAAGCTTTATTCCATCATAAATTGGATACAATGCTCTAAGAGTCCTCCCTTTGGAATGGAGGAGGTACTCCTATTTATACAAGAACTATGATAACAACCTCATAAATGTAGACCCACTATTCTCTCCTTTGACCCACATATTTCTCAACAAATGGTGACACATAACCCTATCCTCCATGATCTCCTCCATGAGGTCCATGATCTTCTCCATGAGGTTCATGATCTTCTCAAATTGGAATTTGAGCACAGAGTGCCACATAAGGATGCCTTGGAAGCTTCCTTTGTACGTACACATGTCAACAAACTCATTCTAATTGCTAGGTATAAGTGTAAGCATATTATTTTCTAAGTTTTAGCCATAAATCCACTTAAAAGTGTTAAGAATTAATAAACTTTGGAAAAGCATAGTTATGACCCAATAATGAGGTAAACATAATGATATAGAGGTGGAATGGAGGTGACATGAAGGTAAAATGTGAAGATATAAGTGAATAATGGAGTGAAAATAGGGATGATTTTGAGGCCCAACAATAGGATTGTTGAGGGAGGCGAGAGCATATAATGTGTGTGGATTGCATTTATTTTGAAGATAGAGGTCATTATTTGTGTATGTGGCCTCTAGCCGAGACTCTGTAATGTATTTATGGTGAATAAAACAATATTGCATGTATTATCATTTGAACAGCCCATGGAGGCTTTGAACGTTGTTTTCCTTTCTTTGTATTTAAATACTTTGATTCTAGTCTTGTGCTTTTATATTTCATAGTGAAAATCCTTGCATTTAAGACAGACTTGGTGTAGTTTGGGTTCGCAAGTGGAAATCCCATTTACGTAGGGAATTAATGCAAAACACTTAGTCAATTCAGCTAACCAAACGTGAAATAATATAAAGGTTGATTTTGGGACTTATTGGGTCCAGTAATTTATATATATATCGCATCTCTCAAACCATTTGGCGAGTGGCAAGTCCTGTCCCCAACCATTGGTGATATGTGATCACCGACATATCGGATCGACATTTCAGAGCAGGAGTAATAAGATGTAAAGTGATACATTGTGATTGCCGATAGCGATACACGATATCGCATCGGATCTCCATCCAAGAGAAAGCACCAATACTGCAAGCCTTCCAACTACCGATTGCAATAGGGTGACTTCATCTGGACCATTAGATGTCATAGTTCCATATCAATGGTCAAAAACCCTTGGTGCCTTGAATTCTGTGTACGATAGGCGTGCCAATACAAATGGTAAAGATTAATGTTTTTGTGGGTTTTTCCAATGTATTTCGGAAAAGGGCCGAATATCGGGTTATAGTGTAAAAGGGGATCACGGGGTGATTGTGGGTCATATTGATCCAAAACTCTTTTATTATTGCACCATTATTTCTGTCTGCACCACTTTTGTATAATTATAGTAGGCATACTTGTTGTTATTTGTTTTCTTGCAACTAGTGTAGATTTAAAATTTGTTCTTTGTGTTTTTGAAATTTCTGAGTATTTCCTATAGCCTATAGAGCATTAGTGGTGTCTGTCCAACCTAGTTTCCCTTCAGTTGCATCAGATCAACCAAAGAAGAATACATTGGATGATGCACACATACTTCTGAGCCCTCTTAAGTATGTAGGAACACTAGTTTGATAATTAAAGTTGAGACACTCAGGAGTTTCAACATTATTGTTGTAATATTGAGGGTCATCACATATCTACTTCCATCCTTACTATTCTGCATATATGCTTTAGTTACTATAAAAAATACATTTTGGTGTTGAACTTATAAAATTTCATGATAATGTAGGTTCTATATTCAATACCTTCTTTTCTCAAATTTTCTCTACCTTCAGGTTTAAAGAGATTTGCAGTTGTCTACATCACTCAAAAATCACTGGAAGGAGGCTGGTATGTTTCTTTAGAAAGTTGTAAATTGTCCAATCATTCATGTATACTTCTAAGAATTGATGGATGTAATCCCTGAAGGCAGTTATGACAATCCATGAGAAAACAAAAGGTGCACTCTTCAAACTGAATGGCATGACATGATATGTGTAAGACCCCCATTATGTGGTGAATGTTATTTTCTTATTATCTTCTTCCACTATGCGAAGTTGATGGTATCCTGAGAATCCATCGGTGAAAGAGTATACTTCATTCCCAACAATATTATCTAGGACCTCATCACCAAAGGGCGTTAGAAATGGGTTATGTACAAATGCATTATTTAGGCTCTTGCAATCTATGCAGACCTTGATTTTGTGGCATCCTTCTTATTTTGTATTACAATTAGGCTGATCCATGCTTCATCTAATGGGGATATAAGTCTCGCTTCTATTATCTTATCAATCTCTCTCTTGACCTTCTGTTTTACTCTTGGGTTGAGCCCGTATGGTTTATTTTTTATTGGTCGTGCATTTGGCTTCAACATAATCTTAATTTCCACCAATTTCCCCTTTGTTCCTTTCAATTCAGCGATCGAGGCTGGGAATAAGTCTTCATACTCGGACAAAAAATAAAAAAAATTCTTTAGTTTTTTTTCTCATCCCAATAATCCCCAATGGATGCCATCTTAGGTTTATCTTTTGAGCCAATCTTGTGCTTCTGCAGCTTTACTGGGAGAAAATTGTAGGCGTCCATTAGATTTTCCTCTGGAATATCTCATTCTCCTTTAGTTTATTGAAATTCAGGTATCTGAGTCATTCCAAATCATCCTCCTCTGGATCTGCGTTAACATTTCTGCAAGGCATGAATTCCGAATACCCTGCTTCATATAAATATTTTAGGAACTTCTCATTAATGCACCCTTTCCACAACTATCCTAGAGTAAATAGGATCCTTTTAATGGCATGTGGGGCTTCAAATAGTCGTCAATCATTATCCCTGAATGAGAAATTGATACTGAATTTTTTAGCCATAACGTACCAATCTTCGGTTTGTTTTCGAAGTTCCTCTTGTATATATCATTCTTAGGGAACTGTACCCAAGGTAATTATGAAAATGTGTAACCAAAATTCCTTTGTGACTCACTCTTTTCTCCATCTCTTTGTGCAGTCCTCTAGATGTTTCCCGAGACTAGAGTCCCCCCATACTTCACCATCTCCCGTGGGCGGTCTCGTTCTTGTTTAAACATTTCCCTCATGTCCCACTTGATTTTATCAGTCACAAATGGTGTTGTGATGTTCTCCCCACCATCTTTCTGGGGTGTCTTGAAATGCAATGTCTAATAATGGGATGTTGTGGCTCTCCCTTATAGTTATATCAACCTTATTCAAAAAATCATCTACTGATTCTATACCATGGAAGGTTGGGTAATTACTTACCTCAGTTCCAATCTAGTAAACTCAAAATATCTTGGCACAACGTTTGGTATCAACCTCGTATCCTCCTTATTGCCAAACATCCCAAGCATCTTCCGAACCAACTTTTGAGCTCTATATGCTTCTCCAACTGACTGATCCTCCTCTCGTGGGATTGATGAAGTCTTCTCTTTTTCTTTCATTTAGCCTATACAAGTGATATAGCATTCTAGGCTCATCTCGATCATCTACAGGCCCTTCTACTTCAAAAATCATCAACTCATTTTAAGGTCGGTGATGGCATAGTTCTCATATGCCCAGTCGATACCAAGGAGTGCTATGTAAGGGTCCTTATCACCCATTATATCTATTACTTCAAATTATACATGAATTTTTACCCCTACTACATCTATCTCGACAACTTCTAGCCTTCTGATGGGTAAGATTTAGTATTGGTTTGCCATCCACAGTTGAATTGGTGAATACTCCAGTTGCGGCTTCCTTAGTGCTTCCCATGTTTTTCGAGGCAGGATATTAACATCTGATCCTAGATCTAGCATTATAGCTTTGATATGAAACCCTATAGCTTGAGCATCAATCTAGAATTCCCTACTATTCCTTTTCTTATTCCTCTAAATCCTCTTTGTATGTCTTTCAAGCAGATTTTTTCATATTTCTTCTGCTCTCAATTCTTCTTCTAGTAATAATGCTTTTAGATTCCTAAGGAACTACCCTAGCATATTTTCATTATCAAATATTTGTAGGAATAGCCTAAACCATTCTTCAATTGGTCGAGAACTTGCCGTTGTGCCTGAGTCCTGCACCTTGTACTTTTTAGCTTCCGTTAAGTTATCAAACAACTTGGCTTCTTCCCGATAGTATTGCTTCTATTGTGTGGGATTGTATGAGCACTTCATGGATGCCACCCAAACAATTGAGGGTTGGTCTTTCACTCCATAACCATCCCCTATCTTCTTACCCCCTCTAGTAACTATGTTTATATTGGTTGGTGTGATAACGTCAATAGTCTGTGGTTCTATGTTGATCAAGTTAGTTCCCCGCTGCCTGGTCCTTTCTTCCCATGTTGAAATTAGCTCGGGAAAATCTTCTATGGAATGTGAATTGACCCGAAAATATGAGCTCTACGACCTTCTTGGGAGTGGGCAGTCTCTGGCAACATGTCCCTCTTGATCGCAGTTGTAGCACCTCACGGGTCCTCTATCCTCTGTTCTTCCTCCTCTCCTACCTCCTCCCTCTCCTCATCGACCAGTTTCATAAATTCTGAATGTTGACCAGTCTAGTCATTTTGCTAAGGCGTCTAACACTCGACACTATTTGGTATGGTGATTCATTGATGCACACAACTCACAATAATTGTTGTTGGGAACATTGGAGTAATTCTACAATATTGGACATAGTCATAGAAAATGTCCATAGATTCTACAGACTTCATAGAAGACTTGTGAATTTCAGTACAAGAATGCTCCTTGCGATCCTAATGCTGCAACACCTATTGTTGGTGGGGCCCCTCATGATTTTTCAAGGTCTACTGAACTACTTGTGCCTTGCAATCTTGGGACTTTAGTTGCTACATGGCCCTCTATCAGGCAGTGTATGCACCATACATTGGGTCTCCCTAGTCAAACCAACTATAAGTCCTTTAACTTCTCTCTTAGACCGGCGATCTTATTTTGGAGGACCCTGATCGATGGATCTTGAGATCTCATTCCTCCCCAATACTCATGGGGGTACCATGTCATGGACTCTACGTGTGTTGCTTGCTTTAGATCATCTTGGAGGGTTTCGATCTTTTATTGTGTCAGCGGTGTCCTAGTAAGGGGTAGGAGCGCTTTAATGAACCAATTCCTCTGATGATTAGGATCTATTGTATAGCTTAACTTACCAATTTCATCTTTGAACCTCTGCATTAATTCCTAAGAAGTATCTCCTTCCTTCTACTTGATCTCCCACAGTTTCAAAAATCCTTGCTGATCTGTTTGTGGTACTTCGAACTCTTGCGCAAAGCTCTTATTGATTTCATCCACAGAGGAATTACAATTAAACTCCGACCATTTGATAAACCACCTTAGAGCTCTCTCCCTCAGAGTAGTATGGAATTCAATCAACTTCATGTTGTCTGATGTTTGGCACGGGCTCTCCATATTGCTTCACATAGGTACCAATGTTGTTCCACATCTATGTTCCCTCTACCAGTGAACTCTAGATATCTACTAAAGGATCCTGCCATGTTGGTTCAAGTAAGTGCTAGGAGCACAAATCCTTGGGCTCCGGGTTGTTGAGATCCTTGTAATCCCATGTTACTAATATTGCTAGCCGCACTACTATTAGATGTTTCAAAACTTGTCTTATATTTGTCATGCACACTATGTACGCGTATCACTTTAAGTAATTTAGCAACAAATTTACCAGAGGTATTGTAGAGAACTAGGGGAAGGTCGTGGTGAACACTACTGGAGCTTTGGGGATTTTGATGTTGAACCTCATCTGACATATCATCCTCCATGAACAATCACCTCATCACATCATACATCTCATCTTCCATTTCTTCCTTGGAAATGCTATGATTGCTTCATTCTGGTATATTTCCCGCAACCTCGGAGGGAGGGTTCCTATCATTCTCCTAGCTCCCATCTATCCTGTCAATATGCATCTCTTTCTATGGGTCCTTTAAGATCTTATTTCTCCCTTTCAAAATCTTCGACTCTGCTCCTACTTGGTGGGGTCCTACAAGTCTCTCTTTCAGTGCCTATACTGCTCTTTACTATCATTTTCTACTATCAACGTTCTCCTTTGTGCTTTGACATCTCTAGCTCTTCGTAATCCTTCTATATCCATTCCTTCAACAACATCCCAATTCCCCAAATTCTAGCATTCTCCCCTTAGATCCTTCCCCTAGCACTGGGTTTTATGTTACCATACTCACTTCATTTATAGGTATCAACCCTTCCTCCACCATCAACATATTAATCCAAAAGGGTACCTCTTTCACTAGTTTTTCTCTGAAACCTGATCTGAATACCATGTCTTCTTTTGATAAGGACTGGTAGCTCTCTGTTACGAACTCAATAACGTACCCCTCTATGGTACTCTATACCCAGAAATCTACTATTGTCATCAGGTCACTATCCAAGCATTGGAGTGTCGCGAGATCTGTGGGGACCCAATCGAGACATGTTGGCATCAGTTCTTCTCACCAGTTCTTCAATTTTAGTCTCCTTAACTAGTTGCACAACTCTTCTAGAATTTTACAAAAGAAGATCTCTAACTAATTGCTCGCAGCCTCGAAGTACAATATTTCTTCGTTCACCTTAGCAGTAGATCGATTTCAAAGGGTAGCCTGTTTTGACACGAACCTATCCACTTGATTATCCTACCAGTCTCATATCTCCTTCTTAACTATCCTTGATACCATATTTTGAGCCACTTCTTGCGATTTATGGTCCCAACAATAGAACCATTTGTTGGCACAAAAATGTCACCAAAGAAGAGACCCTTGGTGTAGGCACAAGGGGCCAATAAGGATCCACTGTAGTCTAGGCCAACACCAACATTTTCACCTTACCCAAGTCATTAAACAATCTTATTGGTTGCATGCCATGATTGATTCTTTTCTCCAGGTTGAAATTTCTGCTTAAGGGTTGATTTGAAATATAAGTCTTGCAACTGAATGAAAAGGTGCACATCAGGGATCCGGTAGAGCATAGATGGAAATTTTAGTATTGTACCCATGGGTATGTGACAAAATCACATGTTCAATCCAATCCACACTTTCATGAATATAAAGGCGCACAATCTAATCAATGTTGTAGGAATGTAAATCTCACTTGTAGGAAATCAAAACACACTAGAATCTAAAGGTTACTTGCTCAAGTATTAAAATGAACCTACGATCCAATGAAACGAGAACTATTTCTCGAAAACAAGAACTCTAGCAAAAAAAATGAAAAACAACCCAAAGACAAAAAGTGTTGATGCTACATGAACACTTTTTTTTTGGGTAGATTTTCAACAATTTTTATCAATGGCAGTAAAAACCAAATTATTTTATAGTGCAAAAAACATGAAAAACACATGCAATTGATGTTGCATAAGCACCATTTATTTTGGGTAAATTTTCAACATTTTTTTAAAAATCGCAGTAAAACACAATTTTGTTTTGGTAAATTTTCAACCTTTTTTTTAACAGAAATGAGTACATTTCACTAGGCACAATTGATAAACAATTGCCACTATTCCACCATTAGTAAAACTATTTCATAAATGCCACACAAGCCAATGTGTCTCTAGAGACTTGAACCCAAGATACTTGGGACACAAATCATGAACCATACCACTTGAGCTAAGTTCCTTTGACAAATTTTCAACATTTATAATAATGTTAGTAAAATCCAAATACTTTTGCCCAAAAAACATGGAAAACACATGCAACTTGATGATACATCATTTATTTGGGTAAATTTTCAACATATTTAATAATGATAGTAAAAGGAATTTTTTTTACACAAAAAACACGAAAAAGCACATGCAACTTGATGTTGCGTCACCATTTTTTTTGGTTAATTTTTTTTAGCAACAACATTAAACACTAAAATATTTGTGCATTAAACATGAAAAAAAAACCTGAAATAAAAAGTGTTGATGTCGGCTAAAATTTCAACATTTTTAGGCAATGACATTAAAAATAAAATATCATGGCAACAAAAATTATTAAAATTCCAATAGTTTTCAACAATATGTTGAAGATAAATATCACGACTCTAAAAAACCTAAAACTCCAACAATTTTCAACTACGATGTTAAAGATAAATATCATGACTAAAAAAAGTTAAAATGTTGATATTTTTTAACCATAACATTAGATATAAAATATCATGACTCAAAAACCTTAAAATTTCAACATTTTTCGACCATGGAATTTAAAACAAATATTATGACTATAGCAAACCTTAGATTTTCAACAAATTTCGAGATCAAATATCATGATTAAATTAAATCTTAAAAATAAATATTTAAAGAAAAAATAATTATACCAAATGTTAAACATATAATTCTTTTAAAATGTCAGCCTAAGAGAATTTGGCATATTGCAATGAAAACTTGAAAATCAAGCATCATATTAACACATAGTGGCTTTGCTTGACTTATTGCAATGAAAACTTAAAAATCAACCATCAAATTAACACATAAAAAAAACAAACTTGATTAATAGTAACGAAAATTGAAAAACCAACTCTCAAACGGACACATATTGGGGTCAGGTTGCTAGTTGAACATCGAGAGTTACCCTTAAGACAAAAAAAAAAACAAAAAAAACAAAAAACACATAATAAATAATCAATATAAATAAAATAAAATAAACTGAAAACATTGGAAAGGGTTTAGATTTAAAATAAATGACAGAAAAAATCAATATAAAAAATTGTGATTAAAAAATAACAGATGAAAAAAAACATAATTAAAAAAAGAAAGATATAAATATCTATTTTAAAAAAAGCATTAATTAAAAGAAGAGGAAAAAAAGCATTAAAAAATACAAAAGAAAATAATAGAAAAGTGCAAAAAAATTGTCTCCCCTTAAAAAAAAATTAAAATTATGTCTTGCCTTAAAAAGAAAAGAAAATTAAATAAAAGAAGGGAAAAAATAAAATATAATTATATGTCCCCCATTTAAAAAAAATTGACAACTAAAAAATATAAAATAAGTAAATAAAAAAGAAAAAGTCCCTAGCCCGTGGCTTGGCACCCCCACAACACCTAAGTGGCCCGAGCCATGGGTGTGAGCAACCGCGCTTGCCCTGGCCCCCTCAGGGAATGTAGGGGTGGCAACCAATTTTGGGTCTCAAATGTCATCCCCATAGCCCCCAAGGGGCCCTTGTGAGGGGCTATTGCCATTTAATTTTATTTTTATTTTTAAATGTTTTTTTTGTGTTTTTTATTATTTATTTATTTTAATAATTTTTTTAAATTTTTTAATGGACGTTTTTAAAATGTGTTTTTCGCTTTTATGGTGTTTGTTTGTTTTTTTTACGAGCTGAGATTTTCTTTTTTAATGTTTTTCATTTTTATGTCATTAGTTAATTGAGTATTTGTAAATGTTATTTTAATATATTTTTATTTTATTTATTTATGATTTTTATTTTTTTGGGTTTTCTTGTTATTATATGTTTAATATTTGTGTTCTCTAATTTTTGCTTTAATTTTTATGGTAATCATTATTTTTTCAAGAAAATTTGGTCATGTTATTATTTTCTAACACAAAATTCATAAAAAATGCTACTTTTTTTTTTTTTTTTTGTTAAAATTTTCCCAGAAAAAACAAACCTGAAAAGCACTTATATCTCAGAGAAGAAGAAGAATATGACTAATTAAAAATTTGTTAAATTTAAAAAATAATTATCCACACTTAATACATTAGAAAATTTAAAGTTTCAAAAGTAAGCCTGCCAAAAGTGGCATTGATGCTATATCATTGCTTTTCAAAATCAACATGAAAACCACTAACATTAAATAAAAATTTACATACTTGATAAATAAGAAAATTTAAAATGTCAAAAATATGCTTAAAAAAACATTAAGATGAATCCTATATCTACACTTTTCAAAATCAAATTATTTTTTGCTACCTCTAAAAAGTGAGAACTCGATAAAGTTTTCATTGGATTTTGAGTTAACTATCTTGGTTGTCGTAACTAATATGTAATGCACATGTATGATATGAAACACATTCAATTAGAAACCATTTATTTAGGCTTGTTTGTAAAGGAGATGTAACCATAAATTGAACGCTTGATAAAATTCACAATCCAAACTATTTAAGACAATAAAACTATTATGATTTTGGAAACATAGTAAGTTTTAGTATTACAACATAGTTGCAACAACAAACTTAACTCACACAATGTTGTAAATCCTTTAAGAAATCAACTAGTGAGTAAATGAAGACGACATTAACACTTGAGTTGCAACAATAAACCTACAATTCAAAGTTGCAACAAGTAGTATTCAAAGTTTCAACAATTAGTAATTCAAAGTTAAAGTAGAAATAAACAAAAATAGAAATTATAGCCATATCTATGTGTGGATACAAAAATTACCTGGCTAAGGTGGGGAACTTACCTCCTTAAATGAGGCACTAGTTAGAAAAAAAATAGTGTGAATGCTCAATACACCATTACTTGAATTGGATCAAAACATAAATTAAATTGCAAGAAATTTGGAAAATATAATTGTCAGGCCAGGGTAACTCTAGAATGAGCGAGAGAAAAACTGATGTATTATTCATTAGCTAACACACATTTATATATACAAACATGACGGATCAGTTCATCTTCTTGATGACTGTCCAGTTCACCCATCCGTTTCAGATTAGGTGTCTACATTCCCCCCCTTAATCTGAAGGGATGTTGGTGATTCCAAGCATCGTTCTGAATCTTTCAAGCTTTTCTCTTCCAAGCGCTTTGGTGAAGATGTCTGCAACTTGCTCATTTGTGGAACAATGGTGGAGATGGATTGTTTTGGCCTCAACATGATGTCGGATCAAATGTTATTTAGTAATGATATGCTTTGTACGATCATGAAACTTTGGGTTTTTGGCCAACTTTATTGCAGAGGTGTTGTCAATCATGAGTGGAGTTGATTGTACTTGTTTCACCTGCAAATCTTCAAGAATTTTTCTGAGCCACACAATTTCTTTTGTTGCTTCAGCTGCTACAACATATTCTGCTTCTGTTGTGGAATCTGTTGGAACTGATT
>APFE031574370.1:620-19646 GCA_000404065.3 Pinus taeda | reverse complement strand
TTCTTCAATGAAATTCTGACAGACTTGATTGATTTCGGAACTAGACAACTTCGAAGATTTTTCAAGAATATCGACAATGGAAAGGGGTATGAGGTCCTGACCAGGTTGCAACTGCACATCTCATTTATGGATTCGGCTGTAATGGTGAATAGAATTTTCTAGTCCGGGGACATTACATCTCTCATATTGGGGTCGTAGTTCTCATGGCATTGGTGGACAATACCTGGGAAAATATGGACAGTGGGGAATTGATATTTCGGTAGGTTTGATTCCCAAAGACCTATTTTATCCGCATGGTTTAGATAATTGTCCCGATACTTGCAGTGTAACTTCAAGGGGGTTTCATTAAAATTGAGGTCTTTTATTTGAAAATATTTGTCGGCCAAGGGAAGGTGGTCCAAATCCATGTGGGGAGTAGTGAGTGGCATAACATTTAGGGCAACAAGAGCTTCCATCCTTGGTTCTTTTGTTTTCAAGGACGTTCGGAGGGAAATTTAGGGATCTTATGGAGAACCAAGTTGTTCTATGGAGTACTCACAGCATTGGACTGCTTAAATTCTGGTAAAAATACTCAGTTTCTAAAGCATTTCAGTCTTGGTTTGATATAAACATAGGGTTTTTCAGTAGAAGTGGGTAAATACCTGGTTATGGTGGTATGGGAGACGGAATGGCACCGATATGCAGTCTGAAGGGCGTGTTCTAGTCTACAGTGGCGACTGGGAGTTCAGCGACTTCTTGGAGTTGGTGGTTTGAATGCAAGGTGACAACATGAACGTGCTTCTATGTGCATGGAGAATAGGAGGTTCTATTGTTTTGGTAAAACAAAAATAATGAGTATTTTTGTTTTATTCGCAAAGTCAAAATGTTTGGCGGGTATGGTGAAAGGGACAGATGGCACCAGTTAATGGATGGGACACGTCATTTAGTGATGGTGTTAAGTGGAAGAGGTAATGGTTTTCATTTCACGGATTTTTGCCACTTAGTGGTATTGGGGGGAGGCCACCCGATGTCATTCATCAGGTGCCACATAGCAGTGGGGTGAATAGTGAAACCGCTCACATCGGGCAGGTAAAGGTCGTCCTTCGGAGGCCGCCCAATATGAGCGTCAGCTATTGGATCTGAAGGGGTTAGATCGCACGGTGGTCGGGGGGTGAGATTTGATTGGAGGTTTAATGGAGGTCCCCGATGGGGTTTTAATGAGTGGAAATTTTAATTAAATGCGGATTAGGGAGTCTTAATGACGCCAGGGGTGATTTGATTGGCGAGGCAGATTTAATTAATCACTAATTGACTAATTACTCTTTTTAACTCAACAGAGGGTTATGGTTCTTAATTGGTCGCTAATCAACTAATTAATCCATTTATTTAATTTACCTAATAAGGTTTATATTTCAAACCTTGGGGGCAGGATATTATTATATGGGTTTTAATAAAATATACGGGAAAGGGGGTTTTCTTTTCGGGAGTTAATATATAACTAAAATCAGATGTTAATATGAGATGAAAATAAAGTGCACTAAGTATAATGAGTTTAACAGTAATTTGTTTTTCAATATTAAAACATTATAACTTAGGCTAAAGGGATTTTGTGGGGTAATCACTTTTCCTTAGCAAAAAGTGAATTTACTTAGGGAAAGGGGTTTTTAGAGGAAGTGAATAAATGATGAAGGGGTGAATGTTGGCGAGGGGTTTTTAGCACCTTTGACCTTATAAGTTATTGGGTCGAGGATCCGATCCCTCCAGAAGTCAGGGAAATGCTCTGAGCCCCTCTAACTTAAGGTTTTTGGTACCATTACTTGTGGGAAATTAGTCACCATGAGGGGTAAAAATGAATGAGGAAATTAATAATGTAACCTTGTAAATGTGTCTTTGTCATCCATGCTTTGCAAAAGTAATGTGATGATGAAAGCAAATGATTTGAGCTTTTAACTTAACCATTCATCATACTTAATTCTATAACCATCCAACTACTTACCCATCTACTCATCCTACCATTTTTTCTACTCTTTATTAGGGTGCACTTAACATGGCAAACCCTTATCAAAATTTTCTTTTCTTTTACAATGGAAACCTATCTAAGTCTATCCTTATTACATCCAAGGGCTCAGATTAAACTGTTGATCTCCTTATTTATTTACTCTATCTATCTACTTATCTGCCAAGATTAAACAGTTTCGCCAGATTTTATTCTCTATCTCTAAGCATGAAATTCAAAACATGGAATAACCAATATTAAACTATTTGGTTACCATGGATTGCGGCATAAGTAACAATTTGCACACAATAATTTATACAAAAAGTGAAATAGTGGTGGCATTGTGACATAAGTAACAAGTTGCACACAATCATTTATAAAAGAAGTGAAATAGTGGTGGCATTTTGACTTGCACACTTTCATAGTCTTTTCATTTTTCTTTGGGGTTCATTTTCTTTCATTTTTTTGACCTTTTTTATTCTTTTTATCTTTTTATTTTTCTTTTAGGATATACCCTCTTTACATTTTTTTTTTGAATATGGAAAACATTTGCAGAAAGCAAAGATATGTACATATTACATAGATAAACTAAGTCAATCATAAATTATGACACCTATTGGTATAGGAACATAACAGCAACTACAGGATCTCCTGTAGTAGCTTGTTCCATTACTCCAACTAGCTTGAGACTTCATTTTTCTTCCCAACTAGAGCAAGGACGAGTGCCATGATCTCTGAAAACCTTAATTCTCTTAGCTAAGCTCCAAAGCAATAGAAATAGTAAAGAGATACCAAGCACCTACACACATGAACATCCAAGCAATTAGATATAAAAGCATGAAGAAATATATAGGAAGAAAGTAAAGAAACAATTCCCTGAATAGGAACACAGAAGGAAAATATCCCAACATGCATCAATTAGCAAAAGGTAGGCACATGTATGGAAATTTGCCCAACTCTTCCCTAAGTACGATATAATATAAAATGTATAAATGTTGAATAAATCTCTTTTAATAAGTTGGAGGTGGCTAGTTAACTTAGCTAACCTCAGCTTGTGATCAAAAAGTGAACTCCCAGTCAACATGCCATGTTAGAGTGTCACATGAATTGGAATCAATTAAAAAGGTGGTTGAATCAGTTAACGGGGAGTGGGTGATGATTACGAGGAGAAAGTGCATGATCACCAATGGTGGGCCAATGGTCCCAATTAGGAAATCTTGTACCACTACGAGCCAACATAGTGCTCTGAGCCTTGACCATAAATAGCATAAACCCCGAACTTTCATGAAATTTTTTTTGCTCATTTCAAGATCAAAGAGATAGGGACAATTTTGGGAAGCCATCAAAAATTCAAACCCTTCTCTGTCCATCCTATAGGAGACAACTACAGGAAACAGCTACAAGACATTCATAAGCCTAGAAGAAGCTAGAGGAAGCATTGGAATTCCATAGGAAGTCTGAAAGGGGGTGCCTAGTTTCAAGTTGGTAATCAATTTTCATAATCCCAATAATTATAGTGAGAAGTAAGTGGCCCATCTCTCTTCTGTACATGATTTGATAATTGATAAACTCTACACTCTTTTAGTAATCACAGTCAGCTTGGGAATTAGACAGAGTTTGGGGCTATATAAGAAAATTTGTGGCTATAAGGAATTGTATAAATTACAGTCATCAACTAAAAAGGTTAAGCTCTCAGCTACCCTGAAATCCATACTAAACCTATCCTACAAAACCTCCTGCACTTATCTAAAACAGAAAAGAAACTAGGAGGCAGATTCAATAAAGAGAACCCATAGATACATCAAGAATTCACCTTCATCCCCCTGTGGTAGATATATTTAGGGGGAATCATTGGTTAGGCTTATTTGAGTTACTCAAGGGATATGATGATGATATAACCTATGAGTTTTCCATGGCACTAAACCCTCAAGAAAGAACAAGTGATACCATTATGGTGAGAGGGATGTCCATTACCATCAATCCTGATGTGATCCACAGAGTGACAACACTTCCTCTGGGGGTTCAATGGATAAAGGAGGACAAGGCTAGAAACACCTTTGCTAAGAAAAATTTCTTCCTAAATGATGAAAATCCAATTAAAGACAAAAATGGGGTCAGAAGGGAGAGCCTTCCCTATCCCTGGGATGAGTTAGGCTACCATATCCTTAAGTACATTTCTTGTGAAGGGAGACTAAGTGTAGAAATGGGGTCAGAAGGGAGAGCCTTTCCTATCCCTGGGATGAGGTGGGCCACCATATCCTTAAGTACATTTATTGTGAAGGGAGACTAAGTGTATTCTATGGCTACCAATTCAGACTCCTCTGTGAGTTTAGATTCAGATCTAGAGTACCCATAAACCAAAGGCTCAATGTGTTTAAAAAAGGGGAAACACTAGTAGTTAGCGCACAATGGTATCATCAAGATAATAATGGAAGGTTACTTAAGCCAATTGAGAAGTCATGTTCTCTGGTCCACATTTAGGGACATGGATAGAGAATATTTTCTTGAAACCCGAGCCCTTGAACGTGGTAGGACCCCAACCTCTAGTGTTGAAGAGGAAGAGGAGGAAGAAAGACAAGAAGAATCAGAGGAAGACAAAACTGAGGAAGAAGAAAAAGATGAGAAGGAAGAAGAAAATAAAGAAGGAGAGGAGGAGAATAAGGTAGAGACCAACCCTAAGAAAAATACTAGACTTGAAGAAGAGGAGATATCCCCAATATTTTCTCCTGAACCCACTGAAAAGGAGGAAGTTTCTACCTTGGTTTCCTTGAGAACACCCATCAAGTTCAAGAGGAAAATGCAGAGGAAGACTCCCCTCTATTTAAAAACAAGAAGAAGCAGTAGGATTAAGCAGGGGAAGCCACAAACACCAACAAAAACCCCCACCATAATTGAATAATGACCAAGCAAGAAGGAGAAGCTAGAGTCCATGGGAATGAAGGTTGAGAAGGTCACATGACCAGAAGAAACTCTAAAGGCTACCATCACCTATGTCATGAAGCCTGTCACTAGGTCAACATCATCTAAGAAAACCAGGACATATGTAACCCTCCAGCAGAAAGGAAAAGGCCTGCTACAACATCCCCAAACAATGCTAAATGAAACACTTGCAGTGCTATAGAAAAGACAAAAAGAAGGGGAAGAGAAGTTGGGGAATAAAGAAGGAAAGGAAGAAACACCATAGGTACATGAGGGGGCATCTTCTCCAAAGACATTTGAGGGATATTTTCCAAAGTTGCAAGAGCCTAGCACACAACCAAATCTGAACTTCTACTACAAGTTCATTGAGGGAGGCAGAGTAATACCACAAAAATTTGCAGTCCCTCTCTTCTTTAAAGTTTAAAAATAAATAGGAAGGACACATCGATGAATAAAAATAGAAGATGTCGCCATATGGAAGAAAAACTCTTAGAGATGGACAGGGAATTAAGTGAATTGAGAGATAGAGAGAACACCATGAAAACAAAGTTGTAGGAAAAAAACACATGGTTGAGGAGGAAGTTGCAGGAAAAGGAGATCTAATTAGCCACCATGGCAAGCCTCTCCCTAGAGGAACTTCAATGGAAGTTTCCACCCAAATCATATGCACTATACCTCAAAGATCAATAAATGTCATTTCAAATTAAGACATATGCACAACATGGGGCCATTACATTCCAAGATTATAGGTAATTCATCGAGCTATGTGACAAGAGCACCCTTGAGGACAAGGCCAAATTATATAAATTCTACCTACACAACCTTGCCTTGACAGACTTGAATGTGTGGGATCCAAATTCAAAGTTGGGGGACTTGCACTTGATGGCCCTTGCATCATGGATGAGTCATGAGGAGGCCATGGCTGAGGAGGTGAAAAGAATAGTAGAAAAAGAGGAAAGAGAGACACTATACATCAGAGCAGAACAAATAACCTCCATGGCTATTATTAGTAACCACGGTGTCATTTCCAATGATGCTCAACTTGCACCAAGATACCTGGCTACCCAAAAACAAGCCATCTCCCATTTTGAGAACACTTTTAGATTGTTGGGTACTGAGAGCCAACAAGAATGCCAAAGGATATGGAATAACCTGCCACACATTCTCCAGATCAGTGAGTACCACTCTCCTGAGAGATTGATAAATGCATTTGAAAGGACAACCATGTATAAGAAGGCCATGCAAATACTAAAGATCAATTGGATTGGACTAAAGCTCAGTCTGCCTTTACCATTGGGTTTATTTGAAGGTAGAAGGAAGAAGAGGAAAGAAAGTAGTGGGAAGAGATACAGAAAAATGTAGAGTTCTATCCTCAAGAAGGGACACCATCCAGAGAAGCCTAGGATGTTAGAGAGGCCACCAGGGCTATGAAAGATAGGGATATAGATGACTAGTTTGCTCATAGGATGAGCAACAATTTCAATAGGGGGTGATGATGAGGCTCATCAATAGGTAAACTATATGGGTCACAATGTTACTCTCCAGTTTATTAAATAGACTTTTCTCACATTTATTTACATATTTTGTTATATTTTTCTTAGTGAGAAGAGTAAAGGTGAGTTACTATGTCATGTGGCCTAATGTGTTAAATGTGGGAATTGGAGAATTTTTGGGTTGACTTAAGTTTAGGAATTTAGAGTAGGCAAGAAAGATATATTTAAGGAATTGGTATCCCTTCTTAACTCCTCAAATCATTCAAACATTCCTCCACTCTATCTCATCAACTCAGTGTCACTAACATCCAAGCAAAACGAGTTCAATAGCATCCAAGCCAATGATAGTCAAGGAAGAATTATTCTCGAATTAGGGAGCCAAGTATCCCTATTTAATAGGGAGATGTTAATAGATCTACTTTTGTATAAATAAGAGAGCCAAGGGACTCATTAGGATTCAATTTATTTATTGTATCCAAGAGGCCATTTTGAGCTAAAACATTTTGACTATTATTGTTATGATGTACTTGACACTTTTATGATAATGAGAAATTATGTTTTGATCAAGCACTGAATTGACTTAGAGGGTTGAAGCTCTTGCATTAGGGCCCAAACCTAGTAGCATAAGTTCCTCTTTTGTAATTGTATCCTTAGCTTAGAATTATAGTTAATTGCTGAAGTTTATTTATGTCTTTCTGTTAGCTTAGAAAGTTACTTAAATTGTTGCTTAACCTTGTTTCATTAGGTTAAAGAGGTAGATTAGTGTTGAACTTTAGTGAAGGAAATTATACCATAAAATATTGTGACAGTGGTCCATATCTCATCCCCCTCATGGGATTATGATTAGAGGACCCCACTCTCACAACCCCAAAAGCAAAGTTTGTCTTTTGTTTATTTCATAGATTGAGTTTCATTCTTAGTTAGATAATTTTTTATGATTTCTTAGAAGCACCTTCAGTTGTTATCTTTTTTTAATTAAGTTTTTTGTAGCATGAAAGGCAATCCATTTCATAGATCTAGTCCTTAACAATAAATAGATCAACTTTCTCAAATTCAACTCATCTTTTCCATGTGGACATGTAGTGATTTATAAACATATTTTATTGTAGGGATTGTTGATTTAGAGGAAGGGACTCCTGCAACCAAGTCTACCTTCTGTTGAGGCATACCAACCCATAGTTAGAACCTCTATTTTCCAGCCACTATTAGCAAGCTGCCTTGGCAAATCTAACCTCCTTCGGGTGTTGGGCTTTGTCTTGGGCATTTTTCACTATCCCTACACCACCTACGACTGTCATGCACCCCTCCAACACCTCATATCACTATTCTTACCCTCTAAAACATCTCAGCTAACTTCCTATAGAATTTCAGGACATCTTGTAGCAGTTTCATGTAGCAAACCTATAACAACCTGTTTTGACCTGAATGGCAGGATAGCCTAGTATAGGAGTAGGTTAGCCCCTCATCTTGGACTCCATGGCTAGAAGTGTCACATATACCAGATTTCTTATTCTTTTCCTTCCTACAAGATTAAATAGCATTATCTCTTATATTTCTGAAGTTAGTAATTAAGAATTTTTCTACAAATGTGAATGAGATAGTTAATGCATGCATGTTTGAATTTTGAGATGATAGAGTAACTTTCTATTTTCAAGTAGTCTTGATAGCTAGATGATCAATTGCAATATTAGCATAGTTCCTTTCTGCAAGTATTTTGTTTCATTTCATAGCTAGATGATTTATGACATTTCATAGCATTTACCATGTGGTCTCTTTCATTTCCTAAATAGACAAGCATTTACTTTCCCTACACTAGAACTAGCTTTACATTCGTTATTAGTAGTAAAGCTCCCTTTAGTTCAAGAAGACTAGCCTAGAACCCTAATTGTCAAATGCCCCAGTTGAGAAGTGACATGAGTAGAATGATGCATATGTTGTGTATATAGCATTGTCACCTCCAAATTTGTAGGAAACCCCAGGTTTATAAGGTAAAGTTGGTAGCCCTAGGAGTTGCAACATTCTTGTTGTAATAGTGAGGCTCATCAATGCCTCCATAGTAATTTTTCAAGTTCCATCTAGCTGGATGAGTTACTAATGGGGTCCACCCGGAACCCTTTTTATTAGCTCCTATTGTGTTGTGTTGTGAGTGTTGACATGTACCGAAGCCCTATAACATGGCGCATTAATTTGTGCACTTTGGTCATATCATAAAAGCTCATACCTCTGAAATGATGTCACACCTACCAGTTGTCGACCTCTGATTAGTGATATGTGTCACCTAGGAATGGGTCATTTGGGTGCCCAAAATGATGAATATGCCTGCCGCATGTCCATGTTTATTTCACCACTTCTATGTCTAAGCCAATCACATGCTACCACCTATCCTTAGTGAGAGAGGAGAGAGAAAGGGTTACAAGGCCTTGGTTTTGTGGCTAGTCTATTTGTTAAACAGTTTTTCGAAAAACCATTAGGTTCAAGGATTTTTTTCCTCGACACCACTCATGTGCAGATTGTGGTTTCAGGAAGAGAGACCCCGAGGTGGTTCTCTATCATTGATCTACGTGATCGATGATGTGGAAAACCACCTCCCATGACCACTAAGCCCATCTAAATGGTTGTCTCAAGTGTCATCGGAATGCTTCCACATGGCCTGGTGCTTACCTCATTGTGCTTTTCTACTGGTCTAACTCTACATTGCGTTGTCACTTGTTAAACCGTTGGGATATCACATTCAGGTTTTCCCTCCCCAAGTGGGCTCCACCCGCTCAATTGCTTCCCACTACTATGCTATCTCTCTAAGTCAAACCAGAGCTTCACACAGAGGCTCCGCCAACTTTTTCACTACACTTTGGAAATGTGCCAAACTTGGCTACATGCTAAGGCTCCTCCAAACTCCCTCTAACTCTGATATATTTGAATTGGGCTAACCAACTTTGACTGGCTCTATCTTATGATCGAGGAGGCCATTCTTAGATTTCCACATACGACTAGAAAACTCTTTTAGAGATCTACCCATCTGAGTGGGTTTCACCTACATCTAACATGATCTTCTACTCCATAACTAGCTCCAAAGTCTTTGCACCATTCTATTGTCATGTTTCCACTCTTGTCATTACCTTTAATAGTTGTAATACTTTTGGCATTTTCCTTTGTTATGCATGTGCCACCTTTTCCATTACCTTTTCCATCAATGACAACATATTTCCAAAAATATCCCCTTTTGGCATTGATGGAAACATCAAAATCAAACAAAACATCATTAGAAAAATATAAACAAATCCTTTAAGTATTTCTCCCCCTGAGATTCACCTCTCTTGTCCTTAATGTTTTCTATTGTTGTGGTATTGTTGTTGTGCTTGATCTAGATTTATTACCATCTACGACAACCTGTTTCCTTCTTTTTGTTTGATTACTATGGATCTCTCCCCCCTTTGACATCAATGGAAAAGACACCATCGTCCTCCCCCTATCACCATACTCCATCTATCAACAATCTTTCTCTGTCATTTTGATCCTATGGACCTAGCTGCTCCGCCTTGATATGCTGAAAATGTAATAGTTTCCTTACTTCCTATTAAATGAAGACATAGTGTAGGGAGCCAAGAGGCACAACTCCTAATATTTGCCTCAAATACTCAAATCGTTCTTTAGGAAGTGGCTTAGTGAAAGTATCAACAACTTTCTCTTTTGTAGGAACATACTCCAACTTCACGATCTAAAATGCAACTTTCTTTCTCGAGAAATGATACCTGAATGGAATATAATTTGTCTTGGAGTAAAAAATTTATCATTTGACATGATGATTGCACTGGGTTTGTCACAAATAATGGGAATAGGTTGACCATAGAACAATTGTACATCTTTCAAAGCTTTTTTCATCCAAAAAAGTTCAGTACAACAATAATTTGTTGAAATGTATTTGCTTCAGCTGTAGATAAGGAAATGGAAGCTTGCTTCTTTCTCAACCATCAAACTAGACTTTATCCAAGAAATAAAGCATCACCACTTTTGCTTTCGCAATCATCTACATCACCTACCAAATCAGCATTAATATAAATAGTAAATTAAAAATATTTACCTCTAGGGTACCATTGTCCATAGTCCATTGTTGCTCTGAGATATCTAAGAATTCTCTTGGCTGCTAGTAGAGGGATTTGTCTGGGAGTTTCTTGAAATCTTCCAACTATAGTAATGACTTGCATGATGTCTAGTCTTGAAGCTATCAAATATATGAGACTTTCAATGATGGATCTATATAAATTCTAGTCCACTGTCAGTGATTCATCCATCTTACTAAGGTTGCAACCTGTCACCATTGGTGTGCTCACTAAAGAGCATTCTTCCATACCAAATTTCTCCGCTGCCTCTTTAAGATACTTGCCTTGAAAGATGAATATTCTTTTAAGACTACGCAATCTATAGCCCAAGAAAATATGATAGCTCTCAAAGCATGGAAATCTCAAATTTAGCCTTCATATCAACTACAAATTCACTGGTTAACAAATTTGAATCATTGGAAAATATGATATCATCAACATATACAACTACCACAATTCATTTTCCATCCTTTGATTCAACATATAATATTCTATTAGTTTCACCTCTTTTGAATCCACACTTGAGCAGGTAGTTTTCTAACTTCAAATACCAAACTCTAGAGGCTTGCTTGAGACCACATAAAGCCTTCTTAAGTCTGCAAATATAATCTGGTTTCTTTATTAACTAAAAATCTTTTTGTTTTCTCTATGTAAACTTCCTCCTGTATCTCTCCATTGAGAAAATGATATTTGACATCAATTAGATAGATTTTGAATTTCTTAAAACAAGCATATGCCAAAAACATTCTTATTGCTTCTAATCTAGAAATAAGAGAAAAGGTTTCATCAAAATCCAAGCCTTGTATTTGAGCATAGAATTTTCATACCAATCTGGCCTTGTTTCTTACCATTTCTCCACGGTCATTTAATTTGTTCCTTAAAAATCACTTTGTCCCAATGACATTCTTGTCAATGGGCCTTGGAACAAGTTCCCAAGTCTAATTTCTCTCTATCTGATCCAATTCTTCATTCATTGCCTTTGACCAATGTTGATTTTGAATGGCTTGAACAACATATCTTCGTTCTTCCATGGACAATAGGGAAACATTTGCTTGTGTAGGGGGTTGAGCAGTTTCTTTCTTGTCTGCACTTCAGAATTTAATTCACCAACAATATGATCAGCTGGGTGGTGATTTTTTACATGCTTTGGGGGATCTTTGGCTTGAGTACTAGAGGGTTCTTCATCATTCTATTATGCATAAGGTTCATCATGTTCTTCACTAATGATCACTAGTCCTTCATCGTTGGATTTTACCAGTTGCTTCTCTTCTTGCTCAATGCATTCATCCACCTTTACATTGATGTAGTCAATGATCCTTTTGGTAATTTTATAATAGCATCTATATCCCTTTTTGTTGTGGGAATAACCTATTAAAATTCCTTCATCTACTCAAGCATCGAACTTGCCAAATTTTTCATCATTTCTCCTTATGTAACATCTACTGCCAAAAATTCTGAAGTGTTTGCCTATTGTAGGTCTTCCACACCAAAAATCATAGGGATTTTGGTCACTATTTGTTCTAAAATGAGATTTGTTGATAATAACTACTATTGTATGAATTTCCTCTACCCAAAACCTCATTTGTAAGTTCTTTTTTTATCATCATTGCTCTGGCTAATTGTTGCACTAATCTATTTGCTCGTTCTGCCACCCCATTTTTCTAGGGAGAATATGTTATTGTGAAATTCCTTTTGCTGCCATTATTTTTATAGAATTCAACAAATTCTTTTGAATTTAACTCACCTCCTTTATTTGACCTTATTCTTTTGATTTTGCAATCAGTTTGATTCTCACACATTGCTTTGAACTCTTTGAATTTATAAAAAAACTTCATATTTTTCTCTAAGGAAAGTAACCCATGTGATTCTATTGAAATCATCAATTATTAGCATAAAATATATCTCACCTTGGGTTGAATGCATTCTGGATGGTCCACACAAATCCATGTGTACTAGTTGCAATGGCTTTGCTGAAGAGTTCTCCTTTGCCTTGAAAGGAACTTGAGCTTGCTTTCCTAGTTGGCAAGATTTGTAGATAATGTTCTCTGGTTTTGAAAGCCTGGAAAAATATTTGACAACATTTTTCTTGTTTATCTTGACTATCTAATAAAAGTTCAGATGTCCAAGTCTTTTGTGCCATAGCTATCTCTCATAAATATTTTTCAAGCAACACTTTTTTGTCTTCTCTTTGAGCACATAGACATTATTATATGTTCTCAAATCTTCAAAAACTATCTCACCTATGTAAGTAGACTAAATTTGACAATTTTTAATTTAAAGATCACATCATAGCCTTGATCACACATATGAGATACACTAAGTAGGTTATGCTTCAACCCATCAACATACAAAAAATTCTTGGATTTACATTTTCCATTTAATAGACTGACCACTATTTTTGCAATTATTTTCCTTGGAACATTGCTACCAAAGGTTACATTACCTTTGTCAACTAGTTTCCAAGTCATAAACTTGTTTTTGTCTCTTTTCATGTGCCTAGAAGAACCATTTTCCACATACCAGTGGCTCCCATCATTATTATCATACAAAGCAATATCACATTGCTACGATTTCTCTTTCTCTTTCTGGACTTTGGGCTTTTATTCAATTTGCTCAATAATTGGTTCAATCATTTTCTCCTTGTGTCTGCAATTGATTGTTATATGTCCAAAATTTTGACACTTAAAACATTGTACCAAATATTTTAGAGGAGCTAAAAATGTTGGGAATCATGATTTTTGATAGACTAAAACCTGGGGTGTTAGTTAAGGACTGCATCGCCAGAGATAATGATCCATGAGAGGTGGTTAGTCCTTTTCGCGAAACACACGGGGAGTGTCTATTTACCCAATGTCCAACAATCACCCCCCCAAAACAAGCTGGGTGTGTATCGAACTCGTGACCTACCCTCTAATACCACTTTTTGGGAATCATGATTGTCGTTAGACCGAAACCCGTAGGTATTAGTCAATGATCGCATCCCTATAGATAAGGGTACATGAGAGGTAGTTAGTCCATGTTTCGAAACACACGAGGAGATTTGGTTTATCCAATGTCCAACAATTAATGTAGGTTTTAACCTTGTACAGAAATTACCTACAAATGAATTCTTAAAACAGAAAATATACAATGGAGAGAGCATAAAACAAATACACAAAGAATTTCCCCTGGATCCCAAAACTGGGACTACCATATTGATTTTTCATTATGTTCCTTTCAATGTTATAATACATATATATACATGTCAAAGCATTCATAAACCCCAATCCATTAACCCTGGATTAGAACATAACCATAGTTCCCTTGACCGGATTGATAAAATACCTTGGGAAGAAAACCATCATGTGCAAAGCCCATGCACAAAACCATGGATAGGTCCTCCCACCATATTTGGGTCTTCCCCCCATCCTTGGGTCCTCATGTATATAGGAAAAAAAAATCCCAAGGCACTACCCTGAACCCTATGCAAGGGGGCTACCACCCTGCTATAAACCCCCGATTGGGGGGGCTTCTAACCCCCCTATGACCCCCTTGCTATGCCTGGAGCAACGAACAGGGGGAGCTACCACCCCCCAAGCATGTGATTAGTCGTGGAAATAATATAACTCACACCCAACAAAAGAGCTATTGTACTCTAGTTTGATTTTTCTTTGTTGAATTCTTCTGCTAGATCTAAGATGTCTGTTAAAGAGATTAATTCTACAATTAGTTTCTCTATGCCCATAATTTATGCATGTGAAACGATACCCTGAGAAGATATTGTTATTCCTAGAAGGATTCCTTCTCCACTAAGCATGTCCAACATTCTTCTTTTGTTGTTGCTGATTTTTATTTGGCTGCATATTTGTCTCTTTCTTCTTTATAGTCACTTATTTTGTTGGAACAAAGGTAATTACATCTTAACCTTTTAATTCAATTGTTACACTAGACTCGTATTCATAGCCTAGACCAGTCCGATTTCAGGAGGCTCACTGTGCTTCCAATATCTCATTTAGATCTTCAGTCCCTTTTCCAAAATGTTGGTTGAAACTGAGCTACGTTATGTCCTTTTCCAACTCCTTCTTCAGCAAGACAATTTCTCCTTCAAGCTTCTCACATATTTGATCCTTTTCATTCAACTTCCAATTCAAGTATTCTTGTATTTTCATACCTTCTTCTATTTTCAAGGGAAATGGCTCAACAGTTGTTGAAAAATGCAGCAAGAAATTCTTAATCTAATTTTTTCCTTAGTCACATTGAGAAAATTTGAAATTCCACATCAACAAACAAATTGGGTGAGTTAACTGAGGCAACATGGTTATTATCACTCAATTACCTTAGTTAATTAGAGTTAGGGGCATGAACTTTAGTTGTGTGCAATGATTCCGAAATTTTAGGAGCCTAGGTTGAGTTAATTTCAGTTGTAACAATTTAATTCAGCTAAATTGAGTTATGGTCAGTTAAACTAGTTCTAACTACTGGAGGAACTAGTTGAAGGTCAAGTAGTATGGTGTGACTTTAGTGATCAACTAGTTAACCGATCAATCAACCTAAATTAGCTCATGCATGCATATAATTCAAGTTACCCGGTTGAGATGGAGATTCCGAGGTAGAGTATTATCATCTGTAGACTATTCTGAAGTGTATAGATGGTGCATGTAGTTAAAGGAAAATCCTAAAGGAATTGTGCAATCCAGATTGAGGAATTTCCTAATTAATAGGGGCTTAATTCTTGAAGGAATGACACAAGGAAATGGGAGCTTGGCAGGCTAAGAAATTGGTTAAGTGTTGACTAGAGTAATTTTTTGTAGTGAGATAGACTATACAAGTGTAGGTTGTGCCCAAGCTTGAGCAAGAATATGTATTCATATCTATTATTTTATTAATGCAATACATATAAGGAGGGGTTTTGAGTAGTTGGTTTCCCTTAGATAAATCTCTTTGTATGTGTGTTAAATCTTTGGGCATGTTTATGATATGTGTTCTCAATCATGAATTTATTTCCACAGATGAGTATATTAGATTTGAGTCTTATGATTTAGTAAATTTCATGAGAAGTTTAAAATCTATGCATAATTTCTATATGTTATCATAGTAGGTTTCACAGTAGAGAAGATATTGCGAAGTTGTTATTGCAAGAGGATCAAATTTGTAGGATCAAATATTCAGAGCTAGTAGGATGGCTTTCAATGAACTAAGCCTTGAGTATTCCCTTGAGGGAAGCTCAAATTATGTTTCTTGGAAAGACCGCATGGAGGTAATGTTGGAAGACAAAGGGTTCAAGGTATTTTTTGATACAAATATTCAGAAACCAACAAAAAATAATACTTATAATCTAGCAAAATGGAAGGAGTGTCTAAACAAGATAAGGAGGCTCATATTGGATGGAGTACGGGACCATATTGATCTGAATTGGATCCATGAAGAATAATCAAATCCCCATAATTGTATCAAATCAGGAAAAAACTTCAAATTCAAGAGCACAGAGTGATCCAAAAGACCTCTGAACAGTGGCAATTGGCAACCAGCGAGGAACAACGAGGACCTCGGTCAAAGCGCGCTGACCGAGGCCCATGAAGTTCACGCAGGAGGTAAAACTAGCCATTAAGAAGCCCAGATCGGGAAATAGAGGGCGTTTTAGATGCGCAATTGCTGGGCAAAACCCTTCGAGAAGGAAGGGCCCGAGCGCTCGGTCGCATGGAAGCCAGGAAAATCTTGGGGAAAGCACTAAAGGATAAAGGCTAGGCCTGCGCTCCAAAACCGGTGATATATTGGGGGCGCCTTGGGCATGATGCGTGGTAGGTGGATGAGAGAGAAAACCACCACTCATCGCGCACTAATGGTCAAGCAAGTCAACCGCACGAAATGAGCGAATAACGTCAGATCTTGGGGCTCCAAATCTGACGGCGGAGATTGCGCCCGATGGAGAAATTGGATTTGACAGGGGATTAAGCCGCGACATAAGGAAGTTTGAAGTCCGATTTGACCACTGAGATGGTGGATGACTCATTCCATAGCGTAACCAAAAATATTGAACCTACAAGGAAGATCTGTTGCAATTCGCAAGAGGACAAGTGGCCACTCCCTGTGAGCCATTGATGATGACGCAGAGACAAGGAACTCCAAGCGAGCAGCAACAGACGATCCGACGAGGGCAGAAGAGGAAGCGAGAAGTCAAGGAACAATTGGCTTTAAGCCATGAACAAATAGAGAATAGAACACATAGGAAGAAAGGAATGAAGACAAAGATAGAGCGAGAGTGAAGGAAATATAGTGAAGCAAGAAGCAGAAAATAGAGAGCTGAGCTAACCTAAGGCAGCATAGAGCAGACATCAAGCTTGAGAGGTTCAAGCAATCCCTGAGAGCATCTGTCAGGAATTGAGCACCACATTGGGCTCCTTCCATGAAAGACTAGATAGGTCAAGACTTGGAAAGGAAAAGAGTCTGTGCACTCTAGTGGCTTGGGGAATCCAAGAACCACCCTGCCAAGAAATTCTATTTCAGGAGACTCAGATTGAGCTCATCATTGTAATTCTCTACTTTAAAGACACAATAAAAGAAGGCCACCACTAAAAGCTGGGCTGAAGATGTATCCTTGGAGAATAGGGTGAACTCCTTATTAATTTGTTGTGTTCTTATATTTGCTTAACTGTGTTTCTCTTATTATTTTCAATTTTCCAAGTGTCTGTGTCATTTGCAATCTGATTGATCTGTTGCCTAAAATGACATAGACACACACCAGCACATGAGTCTATAATACCTTCATTCAATAATTATTAACTGAGGTCACTCAAGAGTGATTTTCAGATCAAGTGGTATCAGAGCACTAGGCTATTAAGGTTAGACAAGCTTATGTTGGTTTAGCTGTTGAATTTTAACTAGATCAAAGCTCAAATTAGGAGGAGAGTTGGTCAAAACTAATACTGAAATTGGGAGAGTCTATCCTCGGAAGACAATGTCAGAGGAAGGTTTTATGGGGCCAGACCCTCAATTCATAGATAGTTTCCTAGCCATAAAGTCCATGGTAGAGGAAATGTATAAAGACCTTAGAAAACATAAAGATGAAGATGCATCAGGCTCTCAACAAGACAAAGGATAATATGAGTCTCATCTCCATGACCACTCAAAAGGAAAAGGGAAAGAGGAAGACTTTCTCACACCTCCTAATAGCCTTGTACATAACAAGAAAGCATCTTTGGTTAAGCTAGATGTTAAATTTGATTTTCCTATATATGATGGAGAGTTAAATGCATAAAAGTTGGACAATTGGATTAGATAAATTGATGTGTATTGCAGAGTGCAACATATTGATTCGGACAAGAGCAAGATTCAACTGGCAAGCCTATGCCTTGGAGGCACTGCCTTGGTTTGGTGGGAAGGCAGGACCTAAGCTGACATGAAAAGACATGGTAAGACTATCTTTGTCTGGAGTGAATTTGTTTCTGCAATCAAAAAACAGTTCTATCCATTGGCCTACATGCAACAAGCCATGATGAGTTGGCAAAATCTTCGACAGTTGAAAGGGAAAAGTGTGCAAGGGTACACTCAAGAATTTAGAAAGAGAGCATTGATTCTAGGAATCTCATTAGACTCACCAGAGACTGTTGAAGTACATTGGTGGTCTACACAGCTACATGAGGCACACCATCCTCATGTTTAATCCCACTAGTATAGATGAGGTATATGTACAAGCTACTCATCTAGAAGCTAGAGGAAAGAATGGAAATCCAGAAGTTGGGGGATCATCCCAACCCACTGCAAGCAAGAATAACGAGAAAAGAAAGCAGAAGTGGAAAGCAAGGAAGGCTAACACTGCACAGAAAAGCAAGGCTTCATGCACACACTGTAAAAAGGATGGGCATGATGATGAGCATTTTTGGATTCTGCATCCAAAGCTGAGACCTAAGAAGTTATAGGGCAAGAAGAAGAAGACTGTTGCAGCTATTCATAAATATTTTGGGTCAGACTCGGGAGATGAAACAACCATTGTAGCCACAGGTATAAAAGGTAAGAATTCTAAAGCATCTAATAGTAATTCTACACAATCTATTATTGATTAAGAAAATGAGAGAAAAAGACATGAGCTTTTCCATATTCGAGTTATTTCCAAACATCAAAAGATTGATACTTTGTTTGATAGTGGTTCACAAGTAAATTTAATTTCTGAAGCAATTGTAAAGAAGTTGGGATTAGTAACTACACCTCACAAGAAACCATACCCATTAGGATGGTTAAATGATAAAGCACAACTACCAATGATTAGACAGTGCAAACTCAAGTTTTCTTTCTGGTCAACATTTGTAGATGAGGTTGAGTTAGACATAATTCCTTTGGATATATGTGGAATTGTTTTGGGAAGTCCTTACTTGTATGATAGGAAAGCCATTTTCTATAGAGCTGAGAACAAGTATCTACTTGTCAAAAATGGAGTCGAATGCTTTGTAAGAGCTCATAAGCTCAAGAATAATTCTACTCTCATAAGCTTAGGGAAGATGAAAATAATGATAAATTCATGCAAACAATTCTTACTAATGTTTGTAAAGGAAAAGAAACCTGGTAAAAA
>APFE031574365.1:3607-62737 GCA_000404065.3 Pinus taeda | reverse complement strand
TATTGTGTGATGTTACACCTCTGGATGTTTGTGATGTATTATTAGGCCAGCCATACTTGTGGAGGCGACATGCTGTGTATGAGTCAAGGCCTCGCGCTGTCATTATTTCTTTGGGTGAATCATTATATAGGATACCGGAGGTAGACCCACCTACCGCCACCTCTTTGATCACTGCTAAGAAAGGCAGCAAGCTCATCTCCCAGACTAGGAAATTCATCTATCTGGTTCGCTCCCAAAGTAAGGGGAAGATCGTCACCACATCCATGACCCCCGCGAAGGGTTCCTCCACGCAGCATCTCCAGAAAAGGGATACGATCATGACAGAACACAGAAAAAAACTTATCCTCACCCACAAGGGTACCACATAAGCTTCAGGCGGGAAACAAAGTCTGGTTGCATCTGCAAAAAGAACGCCTTACAAGAGCCCATCAGAAGCTCCGACCACGCTGACATGGTCCTGATAGCATTACCAAGGCTATGGGGAACAATGCTTTGGAGCACAACATTCCTCCATTCCTTCGCCTGCAACAAGTGTTCAATGTGGACCGTCATCGACCATGCTTCCCACCATTATTGGACACATTAGAGATTGGAGAACAAGTTCAGCAGATGGAGGAACTCAAAGCAATGGGGACCATTGCTTCCTAAGGGGGGAGGAATGATCCAGGTGGATGCTGGTGGCCACCCACCTATCCCATTTGGACCCCCACAACTATCTCTTTCAATTTTTCAGTTTCCGTAATTGTAGCACAATTTACTATTTTTAGCAGTTTTTGGGGTCCTGAACTTCCAGAGCCGTTTTGAGGCCCTAAACGACGTTTTCTAGGAAAACTAGGAGCAACATGGGTCCATGGACCGATTTTTCTCTTTCGAAAGTTGTAGTTCTCGGATAGATTTTTCTAACGAGATATTGTGCGCGTCAAACGGAGATCATATGCCAAAGTTACGACTCCGGGAAGTTGATGTACCAATTTACCCAAACGGGGCCCACAGTTTGGCGTTTCATCTTCTAGGGTTAGGTTTTTGGATGTGTAGGGTTTTCCATTGTTTCTCAACAATAAATAGGCCTTCGAGCCTCGTTGTAACACAATTCAGAGGCATATAACAGCCACATCTCTTCTCAGAGATAAGCTACCATCGCCCTAGCTGGTTTATTTCCATTTTTGTTGTAAGCATATTTCAATATTTTACATTAATGAAATGAAGTATTATTTCCACTACATCTCTGTGTTTATGGTTATCTCTGTAATTTGTTGCATTCCTGTTTAAATCCGGATCAGGTTTACACCACAACAATTGGAAGAAAAAAAGAAAAAAAAAACCTTTGTTACAGTTGTGACAGAAAATACAGTTGTGAAGAGGAGGAAGAAAATGATCAAGAAACGTCAAAAGAAGAGGATATACACCAGGAACCAACCCCATAGAAAGAAGAAATGAATCCAACCATATCTTGTAATGCATTGGCAGGAATTACCACTCCCCAAACTCTCAAGATATGACATATCAAGAAGAAATAAGATAACCTCACTTTCACGCAAAATCGAATGAAACAACAAGCAAATCAATATCGCAGCGAAAGAAGTTATGATATAGGTGACTGGGTATTTTTACGAATAAAACCATACAAAAAAATGTCCCTCAAGCAGGCTAAGACGGATTATAAATTATCACCAAAGTACTATGGTTCTTACAAGGTGCTGCAAAAGATTGGTACTATGGCATACAAATTGGAGCTTCCTGCATCTTCCTGAGTGCCCCCAGTTTTCCATGTTTCATTCTTAAAGAAGGTTATAGGTGAAAAGCTCCCAGCTCAAAAAATATTGTTGGATCTTGACGAGGAAGGAAAAGTCATATTGGAACCTGAAGCAGTGACAAAAACAAGAACCTGAAAGCTACGAAATCGATCAATTTCAGAGTATCTCATCAAGTGGAAGAACTTACTCGCCGAATATTCCACATGGGAGGACGATAATTTTATATAGAAGCATCCAGAACTACTCAAGCGTTGAGGACAACACTTTTTGAAGAAGACGGGCATGTTAGGTCCCTATACTACTAGTGTAACCCCTTATTGTTATTAGTGCAACCCCCTTATTATATTGTTGTGCCCATGTAGTCCCAATATTGTTATTATTGTGCCCCATAGAAGCCCACTATTGTTATTGTTGTGCCCTTACATTATTATTGTTATGTCGGCTCTGATTATATTATGACCCCTTAGAATCCAATATATAAAAAGGTGGCCTTGTCATTTGTATCATCCAAGAATTGTTCATTTGTGTAATGTAAAGGAGGTTTCCCCCTCAAAGAGGTTGATTTTTAAGTCGTTGATCTATCTTTTCTATCTTTTTGTGAGTTGGTTTCATAACAGCCTCACCACCAAAGCTCCCAAGGCTCCAGAGGAAATCAAATAAAAGGTATTTTCAGTTATTCTCATTGCCTATGCAATCGACATAGGTTTATTGAATACTCTCAGTGGGTGCTAGGGTGCCTGTTTGATTGTTTTTATCATGGGTAGGTTTGTGAAATTTTGAATTACAATTTTAACTATGTTTGGAAGAGGACGATCATATGGAACTTGTTGTAATAAATCTCTACATTTTTATGTTTACAAGTTTAGATAACCACTGAATTACAAACAATATGAACATGCTTGTTGCCCTTTATTTCATAACTTTTCATGTAGTGCTATAGGAATCTTATGAATGGTAAACATTTAATGCGAGAAAAACGACATATAAATGATTTTAAAGCAAAAACCACCTTTATGAATTTTGTTCTCTAGAGTAATTATTTTGTTATCTCTACTTTCAAAAAATGACAACAAAACTTACTGAAAATGTTATTTTCTCAATGCTCTTTGGATAAACTCATACTCAACCATTGCTAAAAATTGTTGAACTTGACCCCATTCAGTCGATGCAAAGATCAACTCTTGGATATTGCACCACCATCTTCGATGGCACACATATAAATCGCCTTATGCTTCCAACAAATTTCAATGACCTCGATCTTGCTGTAAAAGGGTTCTATTATACATGTTAAAAGTTGGACTACTTCAGCTACTGGTCCATCAATGTAAGTTTGTTACAAATTTCTTATTTCAACTTTACATATTTTCTCGACACCACTTCCGAATCTAATAATTACTCCTATGACTATCATTTACCGTGTAGATCTATAATGCTACTAGATTTCGAGATTTTTGCTTCCTCTGCACCTTTAATTGGTAATCCAAAAAAATTGGGTATTCCGATAACTTCTCACAAAGAAACTCCCTTCTCATCGAACCAAGAGCCTTCATCAAAAACGTGTTGCCCCCTTCCTTCTATTCCAACCCCATCTGTCATGCCAGTCCATATTCCCATCAGAACACTAAACACTTACCATTCAAACTGGTGCATAAAAGGCTACGTTAAAAGAAAAACACCTCTTTGAAAATTTCAAAATCAATACGAATTCGGTAAGTTGTTTGGCTTTGACCTCTTTAAAATAGGTGGTGGAGAAATACACATTACTTGTTTCAACAATGTTGTTGATTATTTTTTTGACAAAATCCAACTTGGAAATGTCTACATTGCCTCAAAAGGAAATATGAAAATGGCTAATAAGAAATACAGCCACTTGGACACTGAAGTTGCGCGTTGCTTGCTGAAGGAGCTACAAAGTCCTAGCCAGAGAACGTCGCAATAAGCTTGCAGCTACTCGCAGGTGCTTCTCAGTGGCCTCCCCCTGATGGGGCTTGAGCACCATGGACGCATCTGAGGATGGAGAGCCTCTCTCAGATCAACAGCAAGAAAATGAAGGAACAACAAAATCTTTTGCCTCTCTCATCTCCGCAATGGGCCTGGAAAAGAACAGACCATCAATCACCAAGTTTATTAAAAGATTGGAAGACATTCCTGAAATCTCACTTCCCCATGCCCTTCCCTATAGAGTAGCACTTTCTCTGGCGGAGTGTCGATTAGTGGGAAAGTTCACGGGGTTATGGCCATCGCCCAAAACTGTGAAAAAATGGGTAGAAAGGAACTGGACCACGTCAATAGATGGAAAAATCTCAATCAGATTTTGTGGAAGAGGTTACTACACCTTTCACTTTGAAACCAAGGAGGATCGAGATCTAATTTTTAGGAATGGACCTTATTTTATGGATACAAGGGGTTTGTATCTAAACAGATGGATGCCAGATTTCGACCCAAAAATGGATGTCCCCAATGCCATCCCCGTCTGGGTTAGATTGCCACACCTTCCCCTTCACTGTTGGGGGGATGATTCAGTCAAAGCCATAGGAAACACAGCTGGGAAATATATAGACAGATGTGAGCCAAAGGAAAATATGCATGCATGCGCCAGAATCTGTGTAGAAGTGGATCTTGGGAAAGTGCTACTAGACGCTGTCAAAATCAAAGTGGACCAGTGGACGCACATACAATAACTGGATTATGAACAAATCCCCTTCAAATGCAAGGTATGTCACGAATATGGTCATTTTGCAAATAGATGTACAAAAAAAGAAGAAAATAAACATGAAAAGAGTAAATATCCAGAAAACAAATGGGAACAGGTCAAAAGTAAGAAAACAGTCCACAAACAACCAAATCTATCTTCCTCGTAGCCCTCCACATCCTCCATCCCACATCACCCAAAGAAGATAATAATCCCCTTGCCAGCATTAATCCTTTTGAGCCTCTGGATCCTTCAACTCCCCCATCCCCTGGACCAAGATACAGATCCCCACAACATACCCCCAACCCCACTTCATCCCCTCTGGTATCAAACTCTCATACGCCCCCCTCAGTAGACAAAATCCTAACCAGAAAACAGTGAAAGGAAGCACCCCCAAATGTAGAATATCAAAAAAAAAGTAGGAAGAAAGACAAACAAATAACTCAGGGATGAGCAGAAGCAAAGGAAATGGAATTAGGAACGCAGCAAACTATGGAAACCTTCTGAGGAAGGAGTACATGAAACAACGAAAAGAGTCAGCAAAGAGGGAAAGGAGCCATGCACCACCCAACAAGTAAATAATGATAGTGGTCTCTTGGAATTGCAGAGGAATGGGATCATCCATCAAACAAAATGCCACAAGAGACATTCTGGAAAAAGAAAACCCAGACATCCTTATGATTCAGGAGACAAAAATAAACAATCAAGAAACTAAAAATATAAAAAAAAAATTAGAAATTATGAAGGGGAAGCATTACACGCAACAGGAGTATCTGGAAGTATTTGCACAATATGGAAAAAAGGAACCTGGGAGTTAATAAAATACAAAAAATACCATCATTGGATCCAAATGGATCTAATGCAAATCAACACAAAAGAGAGGTATAGTGTTATAACTATGTATGCGCCAAATCACTATAAGGAAAAAGAGCAATGCAGGGCCACCATAAAAGAAGCACTAAAAGAAATACAAGCTGGGAAAATAATTTTAGGAGGAGATTTAAATTTGGTGAGAAGTATAGAAGAAAAGTTTGGAGCAACATACCATACTGACCCATCCAGGGATATTCTAAAAGAAATAATGAAACAACACAATTTAATAGACATCCCACCAAGCAACGAGAAATACACTTGGAGCAATAAAAGAGTGGGCAAAAGCAACATAAAAGAAAGGCTGGATAGAATCCTGATATAAGAAAACATAGTAGCAGTGCACAACTCCATAAATTAAAAAATCATACACACCACAACATCTAACCATAAACCAGTGACAATAGTCATGGGCAAAATGGAAAACTAGGGACCGCTCCTATTTAGATACAGCTCAATTTGGGAAAGCAATACAAAAATCAGCGAACTAGTCAAGAAAGCATGGGAGCCAAGAGTAACAGGATCACCTCAGTATATTTGGGAAACAAAATTAAAAATTGCAAGAACCAAATTAAAGGAATGGGCAAGAGCAAATGAATTAAAAAAAAAAAAGAGTTACAACAGAAAATGGAAAGAATACAAACTGGAAAAGAAAACAGAGAATAAGGCAAGCAAGATTATCTAAGAGAGAAGGAAATCTTCTGGGAAATATATAGGGAAAATAGGAAAGAAGAAGAAGAGGCAAGACTGAAATCCAGAAGTTTATGGCTCAAGGCAGGGGACAAAAACACATCATTTTTCCACAACACAATGAAAATAAGAAGGGCAAGAAACCAAATAGAAAAAATTCAAGTCGAAAGCCAAGAGGTCAAAGGTGTGGAGGAACTAAAAAAAGCAGCCTATCAGCGCTTTAAAAACTTACTATCAGCCAATGGAGATATGGCTGAGAGTGACGATTTATTAAAGTACACACAAAAAAACAAAAACAAAACGATGTAATGTGCAAGGAACCCACAAAAGAAGAGGTAGTGGCGGCCATATGGAGCCTGCATCCAGACAAAGCCCCTGGTCCAGATGGTTTCACAATAACATTCTACAGATTTCACTGGTATACCGTCAGAAAGGATTTCTTAAGAATGGTGAAGAATGTCTTCAAAAAAAAAAATAGGAGGCAACACAAAATCCTCCTATCTTGCTCTAATCCCAAAGGAAGCAAACCCCTCAACTTTCAACAGGTTTCAACCTCTCTCTCTTTGCAATTCTTCTTATAAGATAATAGCAAAAATAATAGCAAATAGAATCAAGGAAGTACTCCCAATAATCACATTTGAAAACCAAGGAGGTTTCGTGCCCAACAGAGAAATCATAGATAATGTAATTATTGTACAGGAAGTTGTACACTCTAGTATGCTAAGGCAAGAGAAAGGCCTCATAATCAAGCTAGATATGGCTAATGCATTTGATAGGGTTAGCCATCCATATCTAATGGTTGTCCTCCAGAAACTTAGTTTCTCAAGAGATATAAGGGAAGTCATACAAACATGCATTTCTACCCCTTGGATTGCCCCCCTCATAAATGGAAGGCCCAGTGACTTCTTTCAAAGCACAAAAGGCCTTAGGCAAGGTTGGCCTCTCTCTCCCTTCCTATATATTATAATGGCGGAAACTTTAAGCAGGGTTTTAGAAAATCAAAGAAATGAAAGAAACATCACAGGGATCAAAATAGCAAAAGGAGTAAAAACAATAAACCACTCACTTTTTGCTAGTGATACATTGCTGCTGGGAGGGGCTTTAACAATAATAGCAAGGAGGTTCAAAAAAGTTCTGGATGATTTCTTACAGGTTTCAGGTGGGCTATTAAACAATGCAAAATGCAGGATATATGGATGGAATACCCCCCCAAGAACTATGCAAAGGATCTCTCAAATTTTAGACATCCCTGTATTGGAAAAATGGACACACTTCTTCTATTTGGGACTTCCAATCTCAGAAGAGAACATGAAGACAGAAATATGGACTAAACAAATTGAAAAAATGAAAACAAAATACAAAGTTGGGGTATGATGTGGCTGAATATGGCAGGAAGGGTAATACTAATCAAATCACTCCTTGCAGCACTACCTATTTACCAATATGCAATAATCATGGTTCCAGCAAGTGCACACAGACAAATGGAGTTACTCCTAAGAAGTTTCTTGTGGTAGGAGGGGAAGCAAGAAAACAAAAAATATATCCTGGTTAGGCGGGAGCAAGTAGTTCTTCCTTATGAACAAGGAGGACTATCAATACAGATACCTGGGCTCATGAATGTTGTAGGTTTTAACCCCGTACAGAAATTACCTACACGAAGTCTTGAACGTGCGAATACTATAGAGGCTCATTGAAATTCTCATAATCAACTTGATCAACACTCGATACAAACACAACCCTCTTGTATTCATCTTCTTTCCCTATTGATTGTTGTATTGGAGATAAATGGCAGGAAGAGGCAACAAGATAGTTGCTATAATTGAAATTGGAATTGCTTGGTGCATGTGTTGTTGCATAATTTCTATTTTTATTGTGGCTTGAAGCTCTCAAGTGTTTTGATTTAAGAAGGGCCCAATCTTTAAGTTTTGTAGATCACTACTAGTGCTTGTGGGGCTACATGTGGAGACCACATTTTTTCATCAAAGTGATGTACAAAATGTTTATATTAACAGTCAAACGAAGCTTTCATGTCAAAATATATTCTGATGATGCAGAATACATCTAGGAACTAGAAGAAGGTCCCAGGTATTTGAAAACCACAGTATTGGAGAAACCTGCAAACATAACAGAGTTAAAGGAATAGATGAGTTGTGTCCTAAGAGCAACGTCTACAGAGAGGGCCATAAGCCACCAACAGGACACTCCTAGTGGTGTGAAGAACTTTGTCCCCCTTTCAATTTGGGATGACAAATATTGTGTTGGCTTTCAGGTCAAAACCATTTGTCAGTTCTCTTGCATAATTTCTATTTTTATTGGGCTTTCAAGTGGGTTCTGCTGGCTACACGATCAAAGAAGGAAAGATAGGTTGGCCAACTATGCCTACAAGGTAACTTCTATGGCACTTTGTCAGAAGCTATGTTACATTCAAGTTCGATTTCTCTTTAGGCTCCATAAAAAATATCTGTAGGAGTCTTTGTCTCCCTCTTACTATCATAATGGCTATATGTAGGAAATGTTTCAAAAATATGATGGTGGCGATCTGAGATTTTGCATGAGGACTATCTTGAGGTTTTTAGTCTACCCAAACATCCAGGTCAAAACACTTTCAGTGGCATGCCTCAAGCTTTCCTTTTTATGATTGTGTAACAAAATCAATTTAATATTTACGTTCCATCTACTAAAAATAAAAAAGGAAACTGCGATTAAAAATTAGGAACTAGCATTTAAGATTAGTTGTGGACTCTCAAATTATTCTAAAAGAAACTTGTAGAAAGTTATCATATTATGTTCTAAAGGTTATCATATTATGTTCTATGATCTATCTCTTGCTCTATGTTTACAAATTTTCATTTTATCATATAAATTATAGATTAGTTTGGTTTGTGTATTGTATATGATTTAAAGCTCAACTCTAGACGAATCCCCAAATCCTATAATTTTGAAAGTTGCCCCACTAGCACCTAACTCACACTTGCAATCATATTTCTCATGAAATCGATATGTACCAGCCTACAGATGAAGCAAAAAGATCACTGATGTTTTAATTTATGTCAAGTTAATTCCAACTGTATATTTCAAGGCCCGAAATTTTTTGAATATATTTTGAGTGTATTGTGCTTTTCCATGATCATTATGGATTTCATATTCCAATGCTTCCAACAGTACACATTTTGGATGACCATTATTTCAAGATTTCAAATGAGGCACGTTTTTTCTTGCATTTAGTTTGAAGTTTTACACACACAAATCTTTTGTTCTTGTTGGATTTTTTTTGTAATTGTTATAATAAAAAAACTTGATAGTTACACCCAAATGGACAATCTTGTAAGAACTATGCAAATCTTCCTAAAAGGACCAATCACAAAGATTCACATCCACATAAGGAAATAACTACCCAAATTTATAAGCATTTAAAAAATCCATGGCACGTGACCATATCCTTCAGTGTTTGTAATCAAACACTGATTTCTTGCCCTTCATTATAATTGCAATAGAGCAGAAGATTGTGAGATATTGAAGATGACACCAGGAATGAAGCTCCAAGTAAAAACATCGAGACAGAGTTTTCGCTGAAATGATAATATCACCTACAAATATCATAATATTTTCATCCCTGAAAATATCATGATAACCTCTTAGATATCGAGATATTTTCGCAAGGAAAATGAAAATCCCCAAAAATATCATAATATTCTCTTAGATATCGAGATATTATGAGGGTACCAATAGAATTTTCCATCACCCTGTTTTTTTTGGAGTGCGGATTGAAAATTTGAGAATTTTGAATATTTTTGCATTTTTTAAATTTGATCAATATTTTCCTGATGTTGCGAATATTTTCTTTTCTAGACCCTCAATGATTTTTTCACCGACGCAATGTTTTCAATATTGGAAAAAACAGTTCTCGGCTATCAGACATCTTGCCAGAGTGAGAAGAAATGACAGTGACATTACTAGATTTGGGAAACAGTGCTTTTAATATAGGATATTCATTATCATAAGGCAAATTCAGAAAACCAAAAAGCTCTACAGAACCAAAGAGAGAGGCGGCAGTCAACATGCTCATGTACAAACTAATCTTTGTTGAATTGTGTAACGTGGGAGGTACTCCACAAGCCTAAGAGTCGGGTTTGTGAGAAATTTGGTCACAAAAGGCTTTGTGGGCAAAGAATCCAAGAAGAGGGGTTTTAGACCCAAGAAGGGGTTTAAAATCTAAAAATAAATCAAAACGAAAATTGTTAATTCCTAAGGTCTAAGAGGACTAAAATCATAAGATCAAGAGGGTTCCTAAGAGGCCTAAGTAAAGTCTAGTCAATCAAGTGAAGGAGATCATTTGATCATAGGGCTACTATAGATTTAGCTCTAAGAGTAGGCCAAGCTAGTAGGCCAAGTAGGGCTGCTAGTGGAGGTCGTGATCTGATCCAAGGGAGCATATTTCTCAAGAGTGAAGTGTAAATGTCTCGGGATAGCCGTAGGCCTAAAGAAGGGACTATGTGGAGCTTTGAGGGTTTGGTTCATGGTGAAGAAAGGCCAAGAAAGCCAAGCTTAGATCTTAAGCTCGAGACCTTACCGAGGTCAGATCTGGAAGAATTTTGAGGACGCCTTATGTGACTGGATTGTGCCCTAGTTAAGAGCCCATTCCATGGCTACTCTGTCCTTAGGGTCTTCCCTAAAATTCTATTATTTGAGCACTCAATCCTATGCAAGAGAAAGGACTGAGACCTATTGGAAATAATATCGAGAGGGGGGGGTGAATCAATATTATCAAATCAATAAAACTTTTTCATTTCCATACTTAGATACATATACGCTACTTCAGTTAATGGAACCCGCGTGTATACGCAACTATGTCTAATGCAACTAGCGTATATCCAAAATACTTATGATTCAGTTAATCCATTAAATGTTGATCTTTAGTTAGTGCATCAGAACTTCATTAACCATATGAACAGTAAGTAGGTGCAGTAAAACAGAACAGATCATCATAGACAAGAAGCACACATGAACACCATGATATAAGGTGGAAACCCAATGTGGGTGAAAACCACCTGCTGTAAGTCGTCTCTATCTTCTTTTAATAAGAAACTTCATTTTACAATAGTTTTGTACTAGTGCAGTCTTATACTAGTACGCAGGCTTCTACCTGCAGAGGGCTACAACCCTCTCTTGTTTTCCAAACTCTCATGGATGGGAGCTACAACCCCCTTAGCTCTTGTACTAGCTGATCCATTTACTAGTATGTAGGTGCCTGCCTACTGAATGCTCCAATCTTCACTTGTTCTCCAGCTGCTACTGGAAGGGAGCTACCACCCCCTTTGCTATTGGACTAGCTTATGTACTAGTACGTAGGCGCCGGCCTACAATCTCCTTTCATCCTCCAGGGATGACATTTCATACATTTTCAGACTGGATACTCCTAAAGCACAACACTATAATCTGAAAGCCATGTTTCATCAAATTTTCATATTGGACCCTAAATATCATTGAAGCAAAAAACAATCAATACTAGCATCATCAATTTCTGAATCACTAAAACACTGAAACCCTGTCAATAACACAGTCACCAGAACACTTAACTCTGCAACAATATTCAGAACCAACTGTATCAAAATCATGCATCAGAGTACATACGCTACTTGGAAGTGCTGAACCAGCGTGTATACGCAACTTCACCAAGGTGAACCAGCGTATATGTCATCAATTGCTTACTTATAACTTGATGCACTTCCTATCTTCAGACATATACATATACAAGGATAATATGTGTGTTAGCACCCATATCTAGTCCATTAGATCACATAAATATGAGTCATTATGATCCTGATCCAATATTAGTTCTCATCCATCAATACTGAAGCTAAGCACAATCAGCCAAACAGGATATGCAGAATACTGACACATTTAAACTGTCATCATAACTCATCAACAACCAGAACCACCTAAAACTTCAAAAATCATAGCTCAAATGGTATACACTACTACAATGAACCAAACTTGCGTACATACGTGCTTACACCAAAGCCAACCCGCGTACAGATCTATAAATATTCAATCATGACTTGCAGCGATTTCAAACTTAAGTTATACCCAGTTCAGATCATTACATGTGTCAGTATATAGATCTAGAATAAACATAATCAATCATATAGAGATAATTCATTTCAAACCATTTGATCCCGATCTATCCTTAGATCTTGTTCTCCATCAACTTGTGAGATCCCTCCTTAGCTTAGATCAAGCAACCCATAACCTGCATACCGGATCTCATCCTTCATCAGATATTCAAGACTTTCTCAATACCCTTGCCTAATGATCTTCTTCTCCTTTTATAGTCTTAGGCTTTGCTCAATACCATGGTCCAAAACCATAACAAACCAATACCATCAACTCAATACTAGGGATCAACACGTCTGTCGAGATGCCATGGTCCAAAAACCATAGGTTCAAATTCCAAGGGCTAACCGCCAGGGACCAAAGGTAAGTTTTCCAACATGTACGCGCTTTTCCGTTCATGGAAGTGTGTGCATATGCATACGCGACTTCTGATCAACAAACCAGCGTGTATACGCATTTTTGTATACCCAGAAAACTTGTGAGTATAACCTGCGTGTATACGCGACTTGGTATATAGCGAACCTGCGTATATACGCGATTTGGTATATAGTGAACCTGCGTATAACCTGCCTCTGTACGCGGCTTAGTATATAGTGAACCTGCGTGTATACTCAGCTTTCTTCATTCTTTGTAATCTGATCATCAATTCTTTGCTACTGATTTGCTGCACTATAATCTGTCATCTTTCCATCAAGGACAACACTTGTATCATAATGGCAAAGATAGCTTGTCACACTTTAGCTCATAATTCCAACATCTGATATCTCTTCTGTAGATTCATCTAGTTATATGTAAGTGAGATGATCTTCTATGAGAGGGTTGCCATCAAGTACAACACATGCACCATAATGCCAACACTCTATTGGTTGGTTTCACTGATTCCGATTGGGCTGGTGACCCTGATGATCGGAAGTCTATTGCCGGTTATGTGTTCACTCTTGGTTTAGGACCTATTACATGGGATTGCAAGAAACAAGGTGCCATTTCTCTTTCTTCAGCAGATGCAGAGTATCGTGGTGTCGTAGAAGCTAGTAAGGAAGCCTTGTGGCTTTGTCAGATCCAATCAGAGTTTGGCTTTCAGCAGTAGCATCTGACTACACTTTGGTGTGATAATCAAAGTGCCATTTAACTATGCAAAGATCCAGTCCAGCATTAGCGTAGAAAACACATTGAACTACACATGTACTTCATCAGAAAGCTCATTCATGACCATGTTCTTGAAGTGCAATATTGTTCAACAGATGATCAAGTTGCAGATATCTTTACAAAGGCTCTCACAGAGGCGAAGTTTACTAAACTTCGATTTATGGTTGGATTCAGGAAGTTGTCACTAAGGGGGGATGTATGAGATTTCGACACATAGGAAATAGTTAAGTATACTTGGGCTAGTATAGAGTAGTTAAAGTGGTGTCTTACTATGTACTTTTGTAACTTACAATCTAACTGTCACGATATGTAGTGATCCTATGGTTCATTCTCTCCTCGGTATTACTGACACTTGATCCATGGCTTAACACCCGATTGGTCCATGATCTCTATTTAAAGAGCATGGAGGGTCATTTGTAGGTTAACTATTCATGAGAGAAGCTTATGTAAATTTTCATTCTTTTATTAATAAATTTTCTGAAGTGGTCGTGTTGGCTCAGGCCGTGGACTGTTTCCCTCTTTGAGGGTTTTAACCACGTCAAAAATACTGGTGTATTGATCTGTGATTTGTTTGTGAGCTGTGTCCTTTGGTGTTCTGTCTGAGGAACTTACCCTGTAAATTCCTACACAGTCAATGCCACTATGCATGCCATTTGGCTACAACATTTACTTTCTAAGTTTGGTATCAGTGTCCATCGTCTGATTGTCATATGGTGTGATAATCAAAGTACACTAATGTTTTACATATCTCTATTAATAATTTTACTGTATTTTCTAAACTTTTTTCTCCATAATATTTCATTTCCACTTGGTTGCATTGACTTGAGATCCAATCCACTTATTATAACATTTTTTTTGTATAACAATGGCTTGAACAACACATCAATTTTTATTGGTGTACATGCACTTAGTTAGTCTTTATTAGCTTCAGTTAACTCTAGAGTTTGCATGTGATGTGAAGTTAGTTAGCGTTAGTTAAATCTAGTGCTTACATGTAGTGTGCGCATGACTTCAGTTAGTTAACTCAAGTGCTTACAAGTGGTGTGCACTTGGCTTTAGTTATTTAACTCTAGTGCTTGCATGTGGTGCACATGCACATTAACATAACATAAAGCAAATTTAGTTTTAGTTATCTTTAATTTTCCATAGTTATTGCATGTACAACTAAGATTAACATAGTTGCTTTATGTATTGATTCTCAAATAATTATTAAGTAATCAAATTAATTCTCTGTTCCAATTTCCTTTTCAATTTTGTCAAGTTTGTGCAATTATTCTTCAGCTAGATTGTTATTTGTGCTCTAATAATTTTACATGGTATCAAAGCTACAGGCATCTGGAGAAGTTGCATGAACTATCTTTTGCAGGTTTGAAGATCAAAGAATTGGAAATGTTGGGAGATTTGATTTGTGGATCAAAATATTAAAGAACTATCACAAATGTTGTTACAAACACAAGGTGAAAGAATGAAATTCCCATATTCAGCTATTCTCACTTCGTATAATTACTTCCAATGTAATCCCAGGGTTTTTCTTCACCTCATAGGCAAAGGCTTGTATCAGATAGTTATGGATACATAAGTTGAACCAAATTCCGCCATTGAAAAATCCAAATACTTCAACAAGATGGATGTGGCTTTTAGTCTTCTATTGTTGTCCATATCTCCAACATTGTGTTTCCATGTAGACACATGCAACAGTCGAAATGAGGTTTGGACAACCTTGGAGAATTTATTTGGAAATCAGGATGAGAAGCAGGCTCATATTCTAAAAAATGAGCTAAATTCCTTATATCCAAATAGCTTTTAGAATATCCAATATTTCTTTATAGATTCAAATAATTGCTTCTTCAATTTTAGGATTGCGGGATCAATAAATCCAAACATGAATGTCAATTGATCCTTTCTATTTTGTCTAAATTAGGTCCTGAATATGTTGTTTTGGTTTCTACGTTTCATACAGTTAGACTTGCAACTAGAGATAAATGGAAAATTCGCAAACTTGATGCATTTGTTGAGTCTCTCATTCATGAGCAAGATAAGCTCATGAAGATGGGTTGATTAAAGTCTTCAAATTCACATGCAATAGCCATGCATGAAAAAGGAAAGTCCAACTTGAAACCAAATCAACATTCTAAAGGCAAAGGAAAGGCAAGAGATCCAGATCCAAGAAATGGAGGAAATCCAAAACCTCGAGATGACTCTTCCAGCTCCAAAGGTAAGAAGAGAAAGAAGGGGAAATCCAAGTGTCCGTGTTGTAAAAGAGGCTATCATATTGAATCCTCTTGCATGTAGAATAATATTGATCTGATGGCAAAGACTCTTCAGAAAAATAATCTTGGTCATCACATTCTAGAAAGTGCCAAGAAGAAGACGGAGGAAAAACCACCAAAAACAAGGGTAATGATCATGCTTTGATTTCCTTTCATTCTACACCACAAGAATGGACCATCATTCATGAGCTTCACATCAAGTGGCCTCTTTAATAGTATATTTTTCTTCTCTACAAGAATACTTGGGACCTCGCATTCTTGGAGGATATGTTGAGGATGTACGTGATGAACCAACATAGGAAATTGGAGGAGTATCTTCCATTGGTTGATTTTGCATACAACATTGATTTTCAAGAGTAATTGAGGATGATTCCTTTCGAGGCATTTCATGGACGGAGTTGTAACACTCCCATCAACTAGAGTGATCCAGGGAAAATGGTACTTATTGGACCAGACATGTTGGCAGACATGGAGCAAGAAATGCAGGTTATAAAGAAGAATCTAAAGGCAACATAGGATAGAAAAAATATTTATGTGGATCAACATAGGTTGTTCAAAGAGTTTCACGCTGGGGTGCATGTGTACTTTCACATCAAGCCCAAGAAAATTTCTTTGAGGATTGACTCATGTTCTGGCACCATGGTACTGTGTGCCTTTCGAGATCCTTAAGAGGATTGTACCTCTGACATATCGACTTGCACTGCCTCCAATAGTGAAAGTCTATGATGTTTTCCATATTTCATTGCTTAAGAAGTATATAAAGGATGTTGATCATGTTATTGATTGGTCTGTATTGTAGGTGGAGCAAGAAGGAGAGCTCTATTCGGAGCCTCATTGCATATTGCAGCAGAAACATCTCATGCTCAAGAACAAAGGCATAGAGAAAGTTAAAGTGTAATGGAAGAAATTTGGTCCTGAATAAGCTACATGGGAGATGGTAGATCAGATGCGGGCCCTATATCCTTCATTGTTTACTGGTTGAGGCAAAGAAATTTTGGTTTGATGTTGGTATATGTTTGGCATATGTTTTGCTGATGTTTTGGTATATGTATGTATATGTATACAGATGTAAACACTGCCATGAGCTAAGTTATAAATCTCCAATAAGCGATATGGGTGTCATGTTAATATGATTTTTATATTGTCATGTTTTCATGATATTTTTCTTTTAAGCAGGTCTTTCATTATAAATACTGCAATGAGCTAAATTATAAAACTCCATGGGACGTATGTTTTCTTTTTAGTGGTTTTGTTGAGTTCATGGCGTGGTTTAACACTGAGGACGATGTTCTCCCAAGGGAGAGGGTTTTGTAACAGCCCTGATGAAAAATTTCATGTAATAAAAGTTAATAAAGGCAAAATAAGACCAGGGTTAAGGGACACTTATTCCAGGATGAATGTTGGGTAAAGATATCTTGGTGGGCATCACTGGATGTGTGTTTTGGCTAAGGAAAATTGGCAAAGGCATTAAAAGGAAAAAGACATTTTGGCACATTTATTTATGAAAATAAAGGAAATTAGGAGAAAAGTAAGGTGAAAGGTCACAGGTTGCATGTGAGGAGGAAATAATAGGAAAATAATGGAAAATGAAGAAATTAGAGGCCTCATGCATAAGCAAGATTTTGAGGACCAGTTCATGGATTTTGTTAGTTCAAGTTTGGAGCTCTCTCATCATTCTCTTTTTCTCTCACTCTTGGTCACTTAGAGTTTTCTTGGAGCACTCTAACTTTGGATCAAGGAAGGAAAAGCAAATAAAGGGAAAGGAAGTAAAGCAAGGATCAAGGAAAGGAAATCAGGATCAAGCAACTTTAGCAAGAATACTTGAAGGTAAACTTTTGCATGTGTGATTTCCTAGCTGGTTTGGACATGCATGACTTTGCATGTTAGTGTATGGTTCTCCTGCTATCGGTGGCATGGTTTTTTCTGGGTTATGATAGTGGTTTTGAGCCTAGCTGATGGGCCTCTAAATTAGACATAAATTAAGGCCAATGCCTCTAAATTAAACATAAATTAAGGCCTATGACCATCCTTCAACACATTAAATCTCTCTTTCTACATTAGATGATTTATTTCTAACTTTAATATATTCATTAGCAAGGTTTATGAATAATTGGATATTTGTGCCTAATATTTTTTAGTTTTGTGGAATATTATAAGAATATTGGGCAGATTATGAAGATTTGGAGGAGCAGATAATTTAGGGACTTGTTCCCTACTACAAGAGGATCAATAATAAATAATAAATCAACAAGATATGATGGAATTATGGCACAAATTGTGGAACTCCAATGATTGAGAAAATCTAGGAATGTGTTCCACTAATCAAGGGACCAGATGTACTAATCAAGCGATTTTTGTGGGGAAAGCTTCCTCCATTCATGGGGAATGATTCCTAATCATTTCGTATGAGTACCAAGTCAAATTTTCATGGCACAGATTGTGGAACTCGAATGATTGAGAAAATCTAGTAATGTGTTCCCTGCCATTTAATGTAGATTCCTAGTATTGGGGACCAAATCCACTAATCAAGGGATTTGGTGGGGAAATCTTCCTCCATTCATGGGGAAATATTCCTAATGATTTTTTATAAGTACCAAGTTGAATTTTCCTCTAGGGATAGATTTTCATTAGTGTTATTGTGAAGAGAGTTTGTATTTTTGCAGCTCCATTGTATTTTCTTGCATGGATGTAATTCTATTGATGAAAAAATGAAGATTGGTGTCATGTTCAACTTTTAAATCTTATTCTCCTCCATAAGTCTCTGAGTTTACTTGGGCTTGGCCATCCCAGGAGCCTCAGAGCCCTTCGTATCATTTTTTTTCCTTCTTTTCACTGCTTATTCACATGCATCTCTAGTTTTTATTTCTTTCTATTTCTACATTTAGTATTAATGACTTCTTGTTGTAGGATTGAGTTAAATGGTTGATGTAAGTTCTTTTGTAGGATCAAAAGAATTATTTAATCATTGGAAAACCTTTGGAAGTTCATAGTAATCATTGAGCTTCTTGGATTAGTCTTCTTATTCCCAAATCTAGATTGTTGGACCTCATTTTTAGCAAAGAATAGTAAAATTATGCTATTTTTTAAAGCATGCTAACAAGATTCAATCAAGTTGGTTCCACTTGAATTAGATCAAAAAAAAAAATTAGTTCATAACAAAAATTACTCCATTGCATTTTCACTTGATTTGGTTAGGCATTTTTTAGATTTACTAGCTCAATAGTTCTCAAATTTCTAGATTTTTGACTAGTAATGTTTTTTTTTTTTTTTTTTGCATGGGTTAACAGAGGTCTTTTTGAGTGATTCCATTGGAATAGGGACCTAAGTCATCCTAGTTAATAAAAAAATTTGTCCCATCCAATTTGATTTTATTTGCTTGGTCATTAAACTCCAAGCATTAAACTCTCACAAATTTCAATTTTTCACAAGGAAACTTCTCCAAACTTTTTGAGCAAATCCATCCATCTCCCATCTTTGGTTTTGAGTTCTGAAGTGGTCCTAGGAACTCCCTTGCCTCATTCCATCCACTAACCACCTTCCCTAAGCTTTCCATAACCTTCAACATCCATGACTTTTCTCTTGGCTATATCCTGTAGGTTTTAAGGGGATCCTGTAGGTTTTTAGACATCCTGTAGGTTTTCCTGTAGTGGCCTGTTTTGAGGGAGAATTGAGGGAAAACCTCCAGGATGCCACACAAGATAACCTAAGGGTATCCCAAGCCTTCCAAACATCCACCATAATCTCCAAGACACTTTCCACATCACCAAAAGATATTAGCTTTCACACTTGTTTTTCCATAAAAAGAATAAAAAGAAAAAAACAGATTTATTTCAGTGCTTTACATGCACAATAGTGATGTTTGATGTTTTTAATATGCATGCTTAGGACAGTAGGATTGCATATATGTTTACTTAGAATTATTTTAAAGCAAATCCTCTTAGCAGTTAGTTAGAAAATGGTGTGTTTTATTATTTGATTTCAGTCTCTTTCCTAGTACTTTCTTTCTTGAAATAGGTTAAGGTTCCATTTCAAACATTTCATTTTCTACAATTAGTTTAAGATTTGACTTCAGTACATGCACTCTATTACATCATGACAACAAAGGAAGGACACATTCTGTGTTGCACATATACTGTTGATACCTCTTATGCTTGTACGAACCCCGGGTTGATAATTAAAGTTAGTAGCCTTGGGAGTTGCATCATTCTTGTTGCAATACCGAGGCTCACCACTAGCCTTGCCTTTTTATAAATGCCATGTTATTTTGGGATGTTTATTTTAGTTTTTGAGTTTTGGTTTGCTGGATTGATTTCAGAATCTAGGGTGGAGGTGGTCGCAAGTTCCATTCCCAAAGGCCTGGGAATCTCTTGACCGGTGTTGGCGGGATACACAGTAAATCCCAAGGGAGATGTATCGGTTTAGGGCCTAGAAATCTGGGTTTGGATTGTTGTAAAACCTTAGAGACAAGGAGATGGAAAATTCCTCAAGGTTAGTGATGGATTCCAAATGGAATTCCAAGTTCTGTTCAGTTGTGATCGGAGCACCGGTTTTGGTGTGATCATGGTTTGATGAGGGTGGAGGTGGTTTAACCTATGGATTCCCTTGGTTGTTCTAGGATTGTTGTTCTATTAGATCCCACATTCATGCTTGGAATATGGCAGGGGGGTAACTGGCTGAAAGAAATATTTGGTTCAACCATGTCTACGGTCGGGTGGTACGTGGAAGTCTTGAACCTGGTTGAGTTTTCTTATGATTAATATGTGGATTTAATGGTTGTATTATCTATGATATTTACATGGTTTTGTGCTGGTTATAAGCATGGTTAAAGGATTGGTTCATGTCATGTTTATTTCATGTATTTACTTGTTATTGTTAAATGGATGGATGCAAGACCTAATTGATGATGTAGTGGTTCAATGAAGAAGGATGTGATCCTTCTGGTTATGTTTCATAAGTTGTTTCAGTCATTTATGCTTTGTCTTGTATCCTAGACCTATAGATTGCATTGATGCCAAGTGTTTCAAAAAATGTCAGCCCTAATTAAGGATGCTCAGGCCTAGTTCTGAGGTTGATTTTGATTGATCAACATTGTTATCATGCCTTTAATGAATTCTAAAGGTTGTAGAAAGTTATGGGTAGAGGCTGAGATTCTGGGCTAGAAAAGTGGCTCAATTCTCGGGGTCGTTGACATATAATTGGAAATTTTGGTCCAGAGTCGTTGGCAAGCAGGCCTGTGAGAGCAAATTTAGGCTTCAGGTCGCTCCCTTGTCCATAGAATGAGAGCAACTATGGCTTAAGAGATCCAAAATAACAGTGGGACCCATGGACAATTTGTCTGAGTAGCTGACTTATCTCTTGAGGGTTCTGTTGATGATGTTGGATGATTGTATGTGATGTTCCTTTGATTCCAATTCCTTAAGGTCACATAGAAGGTCAAATATGATCATAGTAACCTCTCGTTTCATGTTTACCCCAGCTGGCATGGTTACTTTGGGTATACATGGGAGGGGGTGTTACATATGTATAAAAAATAAAACTTTTAGAGCTCGTCTATCTTTCCGGGCCCTCCCATAAGGGAGTCAAGCCCATACAGGCTCTGATACCAACAAGAAAAATGGAGGAGCATTGTACACAAGTTCACTCACAAATCAATTCGTGTTCTTCACCACAAAGACAAATTACAAGACACATAAATAGTGGTCATGAGATCCAATAGTTTATAATACAGGAGGATACTCTTGAGAAAAACTCTCAACATACTCTAACCATTAACAATCAAAATATGCCTACATTCTAATGTAATCGTTATTCCAAGTCTTTTAAATCCTTTCACCGTCATAAGACTTCTTTTCCAAGCTCATCAAAAAACTCATACTTCATAAATGAATATTCTTTGATCACATTGTCTAGATGTCGACTATTCAACAATAAAATAATTGGTATTGCATATGAAATAGATAATCCCACCATATCGATTACACCATAACTAATATGCAATCATTGCTCATGATTTTTATTGCTTGATAATTGCTCACAATTCAGTCACAACATTACCTTCACTATCTCCATCTTCAAGTCGCAACCTTGATTGGCATTAAACTTCATTTCCATACTAGAATTTATTTGGAAAGACCTTCAACATTTTAAGTTTGTAGAATTCTACTACAACATAGGCTCTAATTGGGGACAATGTTTCGTTTGTGAGACACTGAGAAATGTAGACCAAATGTCTTGATTTTTGGGCTATGGAGTCATCTTTTTAAATATGTTCACAATCATCTCAGAAACTCTAAAATTTGAAATCATATAGAAACCTTTATTTTCTGGAAGTCTGATCCTTATTCAAACTGAAATAAAACGTCTACAAATAGTTAAATAAATGATCTACTACTGAGCATATTTATATGCAACACTTGTATATACAAATGTAATATTATGTTTTCTAGATATGGTCAAATAGACGAAATCTACCCATGGTATTTACTGTGGTATTTACCTATGGTATTCCCTTTCGTTTTTCGAGGGAAAATATAAAAATAGGGTCTTTAGAGAGTCCATCAAGCCTATAAAAGTGGATAGATGCTAAGCATTTGGATCATTGGTGGTTTATCTATCTTGTTATGTTTTTCTTCAGAACTTGGTGTGGTCATTTCTAGTTTGATCCCAGGGACAAAAACCCCGTGGGTGTTATTTCGTTTGATGGATCCATGTAGGGTCCACGATTGTGCTTAAGTGCATTTTTATTCTCTACGATAAGTAATCATGCGTGTCATTGCAGGGGCTTGAAATTCATTGTATGGGCATGTACTATTTTCTTAATTTATTAATATAAATAAAGGCTGCATTTTCAGATCTGTTTTATGTTCGAATTTTTAGAACATATAGAGTGTACCAAATATGTTATAAATTTTGATGTTTGGAATTTTGCAGTGGTATCAAAGCTATGTATCCTTCAAGCCTGAGGGTTTTATGCAGGGAACTTCAGTGGGATTTATTCTCACCCTAGCCCACATTTCCATCTTTGGTGGTATTTGATATCACCCTAGTTGGTCTCTCATTCTCTATTTTCCTAGACTAGTTGGCATAGCAATACCAACAGAGGGTTTCTTGTTATATCTATTTATAAAAATAAAAATTAAATATTTTTTGGAGGTTTTCGTGGGGTTTGAGGGCACTAGTTATTTGGTATATCTATAGGATTTCTCTAGTCGTGAAGGCCATCACACCAAGGGCCACCTTATTTCATTGTTGGGAAACACTGTTTGGTTGGAAGGCCAACATGCCATACCAGTTTTCGACCCTGGCGGAAAGGCCATAATGCTGTCATTTTGGATTCAGGAAGCAATTATGTTAGGGTTCAAGAGAAATAAATATAAAAATAAAGAAACACACATTTAAACTATGTACACCATGATTATCTGGAAAACCCCAATTGGGGGAAAAACCAACGAATAATAGATCTATTATTGTCCTTGGCTAAAACACAGCCAAGTCGGCTAACAACTTGAGCTTTCCCTCCTCAACCATGGTTTCCTACAATGGAGAATACACAAGCCTTTTAAGGGCTTCAACTACATGTATTACCATGAGCTCAATACGATGAGTCATCAATACTAGGTGCCCAAAACCACAACTGTTAACCATAACTGTTGACATAACTTCAACTCCACCATAGGGTCAAGTTTATCTAACAATCCCCCCTTTAAACTTGACTTTGGGTTTTCCTTGGCCAAATCTATCCAAATCTGCTAAGTGAGCCAGGCACCACTCACCTCCAGGCCCTACCTAGTCAATGTTAGGGTATTTGATAATCTCACACGCTGTTCTAGTTCAACATACTTCATCATACCACCAGATGCATCCCCATATCACCCAAGTGGACAATCAGACTTTACGAGTGATTTACTGGGCTATGCATGCCTTACTAGGTCTTACAGTCGTATACCCATTTACATGAAATTTTCCATTTTATTTTTATTTTGTCGCTATCTTGACCCACACACAACTTGAACTGTCGAATTTCTTGATTTTTTGTAAATAATGTTTTGTTTTTTTGTTTTAATCTCTTAGCTTCAGTAGATCAGACAAGTTTTCCACTCAGAACGCTTGGACCCTTCACAATTGTGATAGGAGTTTTTTTTCAGTGGTGCTTTGGCAACATGCAATAGCACGAACAATGCTCATGCAGTCAGTAGGTCTAGCTCTTTAGGGCTCCTCTTCACGCTTCCACGCTTTTTCTCCCCAGCACGCAGCCTCTGGACAACAACACGTAGAGGGTTTGGTCACTACAACTACTCCATGCTTCTCACCCAACCAACACACAAAGGGTTTGGATTGCTCCATGCTTTTGCAACTGCTCCACGCTTCTCACCCAACCAACACGTAGAGACAATATGCGTCAGAGCGTTTGGCAATACCTCCACGTAGGCAGATGGCTTTCATTCACGCAGTAAAGCCCACGCACGCCTCGTTTTGCTCCTCATGCCACGCAGCAGCGTCCTTTCTGCCACTTAGCAACAAGTCTTCCTCTCTTACACGCAGGCAACAACACGCAGGGTGTAGCGACGGTGGTCTGACAACGTCTCTTGCACGCAGAGGTCTCTGCTCATGCGTCTCTGGTCATGCAGCACTCATACAAGTGGTCTTGCACGCAGCACAATCCTCCTTCAACTTTTGGCAATATGCCACGCTAGTCTTTTAACACGCAGCAACTCAACTTAATCTAATTTAAACTTTCAAAATTTAATTTAAATTTCCAAAAAATATTCTCAGGGCTTGGCAAAGGCTCGAGACTTCATTTTCGTCTTGCTCCTCATCGAACCATCACTCAATGAACATTGTTGGATTGTGCAATGAGCTATTGCTTCAACCAGCCCTACCACTTCGTCGATGGGAAGATTTTAAACAACTAATTAAGGCCCTTGCCAACCAGAGCTCTGATACCACTTATTAGGGTTCAAGAGAAATAAATATAACAATCAAGAAATACACATTTAAACTATGTACACCATGATTATCTGGAAAAACCCAATTGGGGGAAAACCAACCAACAATAGATCTATTATTGTCCTTGGCTAAAACATAGCCAAGCCGGCCAACAACCTGAGCTTTCACCGCTCAAACATGGCTTCCTACAATGGAGAATACGCAAGCCTTTTAAGGGATTCAACTACATGTAATACCATAACCTCAATACCATGAGTCACCAATACTAGGTGCCCAAAACCACAACTGTTAACCATAACTATTGACATAACCTCAACTCCACCATAGGGTCAAGTTTATCTAACAAATTATTCAAGCGAGAAGCCATACTAGAGCCAATAGATCAGACCACTGTGTCCAAGCCAATCTTATATGCCCTCAAGCCACATAACCTTGTGCGATCCACCATATTTCGGTTCTTGGAGTCTCTCTCATGCATGCATCATATGTAGATGAACGTGTGAAGAATCTGGGAACAATTGCTGGGGTTGCTTATCAAACTTTTTAATTATCTCTATTATAAGAGTCAAGAATCACTGCTTGAGGCAGGACCGAACGACTACCATATCTATAACATGGAAGTAGACCCCTCAATGTGCCAAGGTGTAGATGTGCCAATTGAGAGGGGACCGCAGTACTGAAACATGCCAACATACTAGAAACACTCGACTGAACCGACAGATATAAGGGCGCGAGGGGGGTCAATATAATTATTAATAGGCCACTAACTTCAAGCCGCAAGCGCGATGACTGGGTCAACAGTAATCATAAGGGCCACAGGCCACCAGCCAAAGAGCAGTAGGCCAAGTAATCTGTGGGTGCAACAGTGGACACACGGGCAAGGCAAGAGATGGCCGAGAAGCCATTTTTAGTGGTATTGAAGCCACATACAGATTCCTAGTGAGAGGGCATTGCATCACCTGTTCATTACAGGAAAGGCGCTATCATGGAAGAACATTTGGGAAAAAGGGGCACTGTCCATTAGTTAATTGATCGACGTTAATTTTATTTATTTACATGTGCTCCAAATATTTGGGCGCAGTGGGCCTTGGGTGTGTTGATCGGGAAATAAAAAAAGCAAACCATCAACAGTGGACCCTAAGTAGGCAAGCGCAAAAGCTTGGGACTAACATACCACCAAGGGACATAGATGTACCAAGAAGTTAGAAGTTGTGAAGGGTCGTAGTCATGGAACGGTGAAGGTGAATTGAAACAACGCTAGGTCAAATGGTAAACCAATTCACTGAATTGAAGGTGCAAGGGAGCCAACCAGAAACGCCGAGAATTCTATTGGGTTTAGTGCAAATCCTGATCAACTGTGCGTACCTGCAGTGCAGATTTCTTGGATGGTAGATCGTGGATTCTCCATATCCATGTGGGATGAATTATTCATGACTTTCAACTGTTAGAAAAGAAAGTTAAATGTGCGATTCATAACGACATTTGCAGTGGTTTATTAGTCCAAATCACTGGGGCATTTATTTATAATCACTTTCAACGCTTCATTTCTCACATAGGTCAAAGATCAGATTGGTTTCAAAAGTTGCATCTTGGTTTGATTGTCTTTCAGAAGGAAGCCACATGCAATTTCTTGATCCAACATTAGGACCGATTTCATAATTATTCGAGGAAGACATATACTAAGATCAATACCTGGCATCAAACCCTCAGGTCAAAATATTTTTCAAAGGGAGGACGTAATCGATTCACTCTAGAGCGAATTGTCATCATCATTATAACTGGTGGGATCTCTTGTCAACACAGCTATGTTCGCAATGCCACAAACAGGAATTGTTGTTATCTTATTGGGCGCATTTCATAGGGAATTGACTGGAATTGTGTGACCCTTTTTCCATTGGTGGGACGCATTTTAAACGCGATAGCAGACCACTCCCTTTATTCATGTCTAGTGACGTCTGAATAGGAAGCCACTTGAAATTTAGTGGTGGGTTGCATTTTAATCTTATAGCAAGTCACTCCAAGTGTTGTTCATAGAGGCCAACTTATTGAAGGTTCTGTGATAAGCATCGAGTTGCTGCTCTAGATATAAAGACCAAATCATAAGAACCTTTTTGATACATGTAGCAACCTTATTGAGTTGTCGTGTGCAAAAATTGTGGGTTGAATCTCTACTCACACCTATAACTGAGGACCAAATCTTCAGTAGTCTACTTCGGCTACACTGATGTGTTGAATTTTCTTATAGAGGTTGAAGATTTACAATTTGTTTTCTTTTAAGCCTAGTATAGATAGTTTTTTCAAAAGGGTATAAATCGATTTTATTGAAGAAAGTCAAGGAGAGAGAAGGCTAAGCCATAATGTCATCACTCTACTTTTGGAAACGCCTCAGCAATCAACATGGTAACACATTAGTGAGTCCTTTGGGCTATACCACTTCTTTGGATAAAAATGTCAACAACTTACAAATGAGAAGCAAGAGCAGAAAAACAAGCCTTTCTCTCGGAAGGTCCATGTTATCCTTTAGTAGTCAAAGGATATCTGGAGAAGGCCAAGAAGAATACATTCAAGGAAAATCAAATGAGGAGCTAGTAGTAATAAACCGACATGACGAGCATGATCATGCAGGCAAGCATGACAAATATAGTATGCAGGATGAGCCATTCCTCGAGGGTCAGTCAAAGTTTCACAATGAAGATGTGGTGTGGGGCATCTGGTGTAGATAGATACAAAGACATTCAACAAGGCACCAAAATTTCCAGTAGAGGAATTTCGGGAGAGGATCATGCATTTGAAGACAGATCTTATGATGTTGAAGCAGAGACTTTGGACAGTCCGAGACACTATCTTATAGGAGAGTAGAAAAATTGATGAGCTCATAGGGGTATGCACCAAATCAATGCCAAAGCTATCTAGTGTTGAGGAACGACTCAAGCCCCTCACAAGGCAGTAAGAGGAGTATAGTTGGGAGTTCCAAAGAAACCCTCTACAGGAGTATATAGACAAGGTTTGCAACACTACCAACCCACCTTTATACATTGAGAAGAGTGAGGGAGAGTTCTCCAAATGCATCATGTTGGGTGACCAAATGGAGCAACATGAGTTGAGCATCAAGCAACATCAACATAATAGATTTGAAGATATTCTTCCTTCCCAAGGCATGGATTGGCAAGAGATTATGAGTTGGTACTCTATTGATGGGTTGATTCGTAGGAGGATACTCACAACGAAGGGCATCTTATAGCTTGGGCCCTTTGGCACGAGTAATGGTGGAGGGCTGAGATGCTATCATAACCCATAGGTCCCAGGACTTCGGCGGCATTGGAATTTAGGAGAATCCATTGGGAGCATGATCGACTGGAGAATTGTTTGGGATCTAGGTGAATCTATCGAGGGAAGGATTGACCGGAGGATTATTTGGGATCTAGGTATTGGAGGCATAGGATAACACACTGGGTTGTAGGGGATCCTTGTATTAATGTCTAGATGCTTCTTTTGTGGATAACAACGGATTGCTTGAGGGCAAACAAAATTTGGGCGGGAGGATTTGTAATATTCCATTTTCTGGATATGGTCAAATAGACAAAATCTACCCATGGTATTTATTATGGTATTTACCCATGGTATTTTCCCATAGTATTCCCCTTTGTTTTCGAGGGAAAATAATAAAAGAGGGTCTTTAGAGAGTCCATCAAGCCTTTAAAAGGGGACATAAGCTAAGCATTTGGATCATTGGGGGTTTATCTATCATGTTATGTTTTTCTTGAGAACTTGGCGTGGCCAGTTCGAGTTTGATCCCAGGGACGAAAACCCCATGGGTGTTATTTTTTTTGGTGGATCCATCCAGGGTCCACGATTGTGCTTAAGTGCATTTTTCTTCTCTTTGATAAGCAACCATGCATCCCATTGCAGGGGCTTGAAATTAATTGTATGGGCATGTACTATTATCTTCAATTATTAATATAAATAAATGTTGCATTTTCAGATTTGTTTTATGTTCGAATTTTTAGAACATTTAGAGCGTACCAGGTATGTTAGAAATTTTGATGTTTGGAATTTTACTCAAATCACCTGATTTATGTCAAGTGAAATAAATCTTCTAGTGATACCACGACAACATCTGGGTACTAGACCTTATACGAGCGCCTTGTTGAACTTTAAAAAGAGGCAGGAACATGGGCAAAAGAAACTGATCCACAGGAATTGATACATACCTTGTAAAAGAAATGGGTTGAAGGAAAAATCTCACCTTCAAGTTGTTCATGTAATCCATATAATCTACTACAAGATCATAAAATACATGGGATAAGAAATCATCTTGGTCAACAACTTTAGTTTCTTTAAATTTTCTAGCAACTATATGATATATATTATGAAAAACTTTCATCAACAATTCTCTGGGACTACTAGAGATATCTTCTTTTATAACGAAGTCATCATTATTTTTTGATTCTTCAACTTTGGGTTGTCCACAAAAATACTGATCTCCTTTCTAAACAAAATGCAAATGGCCTACTTCTTGAAAGTTGCTTACCTTTATTGGAGCGGTCATTAAGGTCCTTAAATCAATATTACAAGTACCATTGCAGCATGAAGAAGCATAGGTAAATCCACAATTTCACTTAAGTGAACCTAGTGCTACATACACCTTAAAAACACAACATGAAATACTAAAAGCACAAAAAAACAAGATAAAATACAAATTGCAATTTGATCAAAACTTAGAACCAAACCAATATTTTATTCACTAGAGGCTTCATCATTATATTCACTAGAGGTTTCATCATTACATGGCCATCAAATTCCCAGCCTCCAAACTGTTAGAACCAAACCAATATTTTATTCACTAGAGGCTTCATCATTATATTCACTAGAGGTTTCATCATTACATGGCCATCAAATTCCCAGCCTCCAAACTGTTACAAACTATTAATTTCATAGATTTTATTCTCCCTTTGGAATTAAGTGTTCTTGATGAGTTACAGAACTAATTCCATTAATTTGATGAGGCGGTCCCGTTTACAAAGTTTGTAAAATATGCCCCCCTTAGGCTTTTTGTCCAACACAAATGAACATATGTCCACAATCATGTTTTAAATGAAGGGTTGTGCGCCCCCCAGACTGTGCTCATGCACACGTCCAAAAACCACGGCGATTTTGAAGAAACCAAACACCCCCTCTAGCGGTTTCGGCAATGATGCGAAAGGGTTTCACATGCGATTTTGAAGAAACCAAACACCCCCCTAGCGGTTTCGGGAATGATGGAGGAGGGTGTCACATTAATTTTGGAGCGTTGATCTGTGAACTGGTTGTTTCTGCAATACAACTTTGTGACACCACTTTCTTGTTAAACTTCGTGGGCCAAAGGGTCATGCACTCCATTGATCTGAAGCACCAACACTATGGACCCTCGATTGCTCTGACACTTGCATGAGTATCAACTGGCTTGCAAAGAATTGCAAACACCTATTGTCATCTTTACTCCAAGAGGCATATGATCTCACTTAAACTGCCGTCATTGTCATGACGAATCCCTTTCAAATTCACCTTTTCGACGTTCTTGTTTGGACGATGGATCATGCTGGTAACCGACACCTTAAAATTTCAAGATTAAGACAACCAGCAATGGTGACAGGTTAGCCTTCAACAAGACCGTTGATTAGAAACATAATTTTACTAACAACTCATCAACAACAGGTAGTAACGTTTCTCCATCTTTGAAAATACGAGAAAATGACTAAAAATGTCTGAAGTCTTATCAATCTTTTCAGAGGAAAACTATCTGATTCACTAGACATTTTACCTCTGTAGCAAAATCACAATCCACAAGCATGGTTGTTTTTGTGTAACGTGCTCGTTGACGTGGTAAAAACATTTAACATGGCAGTGCATACATTGGAAATTCCAAATACTGTCCACATGATTGGTACGTTATTAAAAAGACCGTATGGGTGGGTGCAGATTTTGAGAATATTTCAACACATGCTCAACGACCAATGTTACATTGAAGTGATTGCCACAGATTTTGAGAATATTTCAACACATGCTCAACGACCAATGTTACATTGAAGTGATTGCTAGACTGTGCCAGGAGAAACCCAATTCGTATATAACTGCTCATGCATTTAAAAATATTACAATTCCAGCAGCCAATCCAGCGAAAATACACCACAATGACCTATCATTTTCTCGCCTCTAATATAAACCAATGAGTTGTTCAATGGCCCACTACAACTTACTGAGAGCAATATGGTCAATATTACAAATACAATGGCCCACTACAACTTTCTCATATTCTCTTTTTACCCATGAGCAATTTGGTCAATATTGCACATACAGATCATATGAATAGAATCCAACTTTCTAAGAGTAGCTTCAAAATACTCTTAATTGGAGTTTGAGTTGGGAAGTATACAAAATCCAATCAGACGTAAACGATCTCAACAACTAGGCAACTTTCAAGCTCATTTTCAATTCGAAATAGCAAAATACCCACCATCTCTGAATGTAGCTTTCACAGAACATTTTTTTATCTTTGGATTTCACAGGCATGTCTTATAATAAATAGAATTTTGAAAGTGATTTTTAGTTATCCACGTTGGTATATCTAGACTTTGATTGTATTTTCATAATCCATCAATGAAAGAAAATACTTCAAATAAGGTACAAGCATAATAGTTTCATCGAAGTCACATATGGGTATTTACATATCTATTAATAATTTTATTGCATTTTCTAAAGTTTTTTTTCCATAATATTTCATTTCCACTTGGTTCCATTGACTTGAGATCCGATCCACTTATTATAATTTTTTTTTGTGTGTATAAATGTGACTTGAACAACATATCGAATATTATTGGTGTACATGCACTTAGTTAGTCTTTATTAGCTTCAGTTAACTCTAGTGTTTGCATCTCTAGTGCTTATATGTAGTGTGCACATGACTTTAGTTAGTTAACTCAAGTGCTTACATTTGGTGTGCACTTGGCTTTAGTTATTTAACTCTAATGCTTACATGTGGTACACATGCACATTAACATAACATAAAGAACACTTAGTTTTAGTTATCTTTAATTTTCCTTAGTTATTGCATGTACAATTAAGATTAACTTAGTTGCTTTATGTATTGATTCTCATATTAATATTGAGTAATCAAATTCATTCTCTGTTCCAATTTTCTTTTTCAATTATGGCAAGTTTGTACAATTATTCTCCAGTTAGATTGTTAGATGTGCTCTAATAATTTTACATGGTATCAGAGCTACAGGGGCCTCGAGAAGGTGCATGAACTATCTTTTGCAGGTTTAAAGATCAAAGAGTTCAAAATATTAACGAATTGTCACAATCGCTGCTACAACCACAAGGTGAAAGAATGGAGTTCCCATATTCAACTATTCTCACTTCGTATAACCACTTCCAATGGAATCCAAAGGTTTTGCTTCACCTCAGAGGCAAAGGCTTGTCTTACATAGCTATGGATACATAAGTTGAACCAAATTCCGCCATTGAAAAATCCAAATACTTCAACAGGATGGACGAGGCTTTTGGTCTTCTATTGTTGTCCATATCTCCAGCGTTGTGTTTCCATGTCGACACATGCAACACTCTAAATGAGTTTTGGACAACCTTGGAGAATTTATTTGAAAAGCAGGATGAGACACAGGCTCATATTCTTGAAAATGAGCTAAATTCCTTATATCCAAATAACTTTGAGAATATTCAATATTTCTTTAAAAAATCCAAATCATTGCTTCTTCAATTATAGGATTGCGCGATCGATAAATCCAAATAGGAAGGTCAATTGATCTTTTCTATTTTGTCTAAATTAGGTCATGAATATGTTGTTTTTATTCTACTTTTCATATAGTTAGACTTGCAACTAGAGATAATGGAAAATGCCCAAACTTGATGCATTTATTTAGTCTCTCATTCATGAGTAGGAGAAGCTCATCAAGATGGGTTCATTAAATTATTCAAATGCACATGCACTTGCCATGCATGAAAAGGGAAAGTCCAACTCGAAACCAAATCAACAATCCAAAGGCAAAGGAAATGCAAGATCCTGATCCAAGAAAGGGAGGAAATGCAAAACCTCCAGATGACTGTTCCAGCTCCAAAGGTAAGAAGAGAAAGAAATGAAACTCTAAGTGTCCTTCTGGTAATAGAGGCTATAATCCCGAATCCTCTTGCATGTAGAAGCATATTGATCTGATGGCAAAGAATCTTCAATAAAATAATCTTAGTCATCACATTCTAGAAAGTGCCAAGAAGAAGATGGAGGAAAAACCATCAGAAATAAGGTTAACGATCATGCTTTGATTTCCCTTCATTATACACCGTAAAAATGGATCATTGATTCAAGAGCTTCACTTTATATGGCTTCTTCAAAATAATATTTTTCTTCTCTACAAGAATACTTGGGACCTCCCATTCTCACGGGGGACAATTCTGCAGTTGAAGCAACTGGACAAGGAAGAGTGCAATTTGAAGATGGAAGTTTTGACAATGCCTTACATATTCCAAGGCTTCAAGTGAATATTCTTTTAGTGTATCAAATGACATACACCAACTCCGGAAGGAAATTGGAATTTACCTCAGATTCTGTGAGAATTTATGATATGAAAACCAACTTGAAGATTGCATCTAACAAGGTAAATGGCCAATCTCGTCTGTATATGTTTTCTGGTGTTGTTCTTCAGTTAGATTCTATTTTTCTACTTATGCATGCAAATGAAGAAAGTGGGATTTGGAATAAGAGATTTGGGCACTTGAACTTGAGATATATGCAACAACTTAGCAAGCAAGGGATGGTTCAAGGATTGTAGGGCATTGAAATTTTAAATGGTGTTTGCAATGGATGTGCTATTGGAAAGCATCGAAAATACAAGTTCAAAGAGGGGCATGCATGGAGAGCCTCTTCACCTTTGGAGTTTATACACAATGATTTCATGGGCCAATTTTTAGTACCTTCAATGAGAAAATAAAAATATGTGTTGTCATTTATATATGATTACACGAGATTCACTTGGGTTTATTTCTTGAAACTCAAGTCTGAAGTTTTTGAGCATCTAATGATTTTCAAAGCCGCCATGTGGAAAATCAGTTTGGAAAACACATCAAGACCCTCTCCACAGATAATGGGAAGGAATATGTCAATAAAGATATTTAGAATCTTTGTAATGAAGCAGGAATACAGTTGTAGCATATAGTTCCTTAAACTCTGCAGCAAAACAGGGTGGCTGAGAGGAAGAATAGAAATTTGAAAGAGATGGTTAGTTTCATGTTGCATGCAAGATATCTTCCATCAAAATTATGGGCCAAAGATATCAATTGTGCCTCATACATCCAGAATATATCTCCTCATAAATCTGTTATAGAAAAACACCTTTTGCAGCTTGGACTAACATGCAACCTAAAGTCAACCATTTCCACATTTTCAGATCTCAAGTATGGGTCCACATTCCTAAAGAGAAGAGAAAGGCATGCATGTTTTTTGGATATTTTGATGAATTCAAAGGGTATAGATTTCTTTATAGCAACACTAAAGATAACTTTATCAAAAGGAGGTAAAGTTTGAAGAAGATGCTTTACATGCACCACCAGATGAACATGTTACAAAGTTGCCCTCACCACTAGTTGATGAGTATGCAAATGATACTTTAGATCAAAATTATGATCTAGATGAGCCTTTTCATGTGACACCTATTGGACCACTAGTATTTGAACATCGAGAAAATATTTCCTTATGTACCTTAGAAGATTCTTGACCACCTTCAACACAAAAATGGCATAGCATGAGTGATCTCTTATATTATCCTACCACTATACCTAAATTTTAGGAAGCTCCACAAGAACTATGAGAATTAACTATGGATGAGGAATACAACTCTCTCATTGAGAACCAGACATGGGACTTAGTTCTACTACCTTTGCTCCAGGTGGATCTCCAGACACCAGTGGCATGGAAAAGGCTGAAAATTTAAAGTGGCAGATATTCGATTAACTTGACATTAGATCGAAGTGCTCGTCGCCCTGATTCCAATGGTGTGAATGACACTCCAATCCGAGTCTGTATGAAGAAGATAGAAGCATTCAAAGTTGTGGGTTGACTTACCCATGTGGAAGGCTTAAGGAGGGCGCAATTTGGCAAGTTGAAGAAAATTGATTCCTTGTTGATCATAGTACTCTATGTAAATGATATTTTCATAACATGGAATTCATTTTCTATCATTATTGAGATTAAAATTGCATTGCATAAGTGGTTTTCTATGACAAACATGACCTTGCTAAATTTTTTCCTTGAACTAGAGATTAATCAAAATGGTTATGGGATTACCATTTCTCAACCAAAGTATGTTAGAGATATTTTGGAACGATTTCAAATGAGTGAGTGCAAGCCAACAACCACACCTTTCTTATCAGGGATAAATATTGAGAATGGAAAATACACACCATTGGTTGATTGCACATAATACCAACAACTTGTGGGGAGTCTTCTTTATCTCACTCACTCCTGTCCTAATCTCTCTTATTCCATAGGCATAGTTTCCAGATACATGCATGAGTTACACTAGAAAGCTACAAAGCACATCCTTTGATAAGTCTAGGGGATAATCTCCTATGGGATTCATTACGCAAAAAAATATTTCTTGGATCTCATTAGGTTCACATATTTAGATTGGGCTGGCGATAACATCGCAAGTCCACCTACAGTTTTGTACTTAGTTTGGGATTCGACCCCATTTGTTGGTCAAGCAAGGAGTAGGCTGCCATTACTTCATCATCAATAGAGGTTGAGTACAAAGGAGTAGTCAATGCCACTATTCATGCCATTTGGCTACAACATTTACTTTCTAAGTTTGGTATTGGTGTCCATCATCTGATTGTCATATGGTGTGATAATCGGAGTACATAAAGTTTTACATATCTCTATTAATAATTTTACTGTATTTTCTAAATTTTTTTCTCTATAATATTTCATTTCCACTTGGTTGCATTGACTTGAGATCCAATCCACTTATTATAACATATTTTTTTTGTATAACAATGGCTTGAACAACACATCAATTTTTATTGGTGTACATGCACTTAGTTAGTCTTTATTAGCTTCAGTTAACTCTAGAGTTTGCATGTGATGTGAAGTTATTTAGCGTTAGTTAAATCTAGTGCTTACATGTTGTGTGCACATGACTTTAGTTAGTTAACTCAAGTGCTTACAAGTGGTGTGCACTTGGCTTTAGTTATTTAACTCTAGTGCTTTCATGTGGTGCACATGCACATTAACATAATATAAAGCACACTTAGTTTTAGTTATCTTTAATTTTCCTTAGTTATTGCATGTACAACTAAGATTAACTTAGGTTCTTTATGTATCGATTCTCAAATCAATATTGAGTAATCAAATTAATTCTCTGTTCCAATTTCCTTTTCAATTTTGGCAAGTTTGTGCAATTATTCTTTAGCTAGATTGTTAACTGTGCTCTAATAATTTTACATGGTATCAGAGCTACAGGGGTCTGGAGAAGTTGCATGAACTATCTTTTGCAGGTTTGAAGATCAAAGAATTGGAAATGTTGGAAGATTTGATTTGTGGATCAAAATATTAAATAACTATCACAAATGTTGCTACAACCACAAGGTGAAAGAATGAAATTCCAATATTCAACTATTCTCACTTCGTATAAGTACTTCCAATGTAATCCAAGGGTTTTTCTTCACCTCATAGGCAAAGGTGTGTATCAGATAGTTATGGATACATAAGTTGAACCAAATTCCGCCATTGAAAAATCCAAATACTTCAACAAGATGGATGTGGCTTTTGGTCTTCTATTGTTGTCCAGATCTCCAACATTGTGTTTCCATGTAGACACATGCAACAATCGGAATGAGGTCTGGACAACCTTGGAGAATTTATTTGGAAATTAGGATGAGACGTAGGCTCATATTCTAAAAAATAAGCTAAATTCCTTATATCCAGATAGCTTTTAGAATATTCAATATTTCTTTATAGATTCAAATAATTGCTTCTTCAATTTTCAGATTGCGGGATCGATAAATACAAACATGAATGTCAATTGATCCTTTCTATTTTGTCTAAATTAGGTCTTGAATATGTTGTTTTGGTCTCTACGTTTCATACAGTTAGACTTGCAACTGGAGATAAATGGAAAATTCTCAAACTTGATGCATTTGTTGAGTCTCTCATTCATGAGCAGGATAAGCTCATGAAGATGGGTTCATTAAAGTCTTGATATTCACATGCAATATCCATGCATGAAAAAGGAAAGTCCAACTTGAAACCAAATCAACAATCCAAAGGGAAAGGAAAGACAAGAGATCCAGATCCAAGAAATGGAGGAAATCCAAAACCTCGAGATGACTCTTCCAGCTCCAAGGGTAAAAAGGGAAAGAAGGGGAAATCCAAGTTTCCTTGTTGTAAAAGAGGCTATCATCCTGAATCCTCTTCCATGTAGAATAATATTGATCTGATGGCAAAGACTCTTCAGAAAAATAATCTTGGTCATCACATTCCAGAAAGTGCCAAGAAGAAGACGGAGGAAAAACGACCAGAAACAATGGTAATGATCATGCTTCGATTTCCCTTCATTCTAAACCACAAGAATGGATCATCGATTCATGAGTTTCACATCATATTGCCTCTTTAATAGAATATTTTTCTTCTCTACAAGAATACTTGGGACCTCCCATTCTTGGAGGATATGTTGAGGATGTATGTGATGCACCAACATAGGAAATTGGAAGAGTATCTTCCATTGGTTGAGTTCGCATACAATAATGGTTATAAAGAGTAATTGAGGATGATTCCTTTCGAGGCATTGCATGGACGGAGTTTTAACACTCCCATCAACTAGAGTGATCCAGGGAAAATGGTACTTATTGGACCAGACATGTTGGCAGACATGGAGCAAGAAATGCAGGCTATAAAGAAGAATCTAAAGGCAACACATGATAGAAAAAAGATTTATGTGGATCAACATAGGTTGTTCAAAGAGTTTCAAGTTGGGGAGCATGTGTATTTTCACATCAAGCCCAATAAAATCTCTTTGAGGATTGGCTCATGTTCCAAGTTGGCGCCACGGCACTGCGTGCCTTTCGAGATCATTATAAGGATTGTACCACTGACATATCGACTTGCACTGCCTCCAACAGTGAAAGTCTACGATGTTTTCCATATTTCATTGCTTAAGAAGTATATAAAGGATGTTGATCATGTTATTGATTGGTATGTATTGCAGGTGGAGCAAGAAGGAGAGATCTAGTGGGAGCCTCATTGCATAATGCAGCACAAACATCTCATGCTCAAGAACAAAGGCATAGAGAAAGTTAAAGTGTAGTGGAAGAACTTTGGTCCTGAATAAGCTACATGGGAGATGGCGGATCAGATGCAGGCCATATATCCTTCATTGTTTACTGGTTGAGGCAAAGCAATTTTGGTTTGATGTTGGTATAGGTTTGGCATATGCTTTGCTAATGTTTTGGTATATGTATGTATATGTATACGGATGTAAATACTTCCATGAGCTAAGTTATAAATCTCCAATAAGCGATATGGGTGTCATGTTAATATGATTTTTATATTGTCATGTTGTCATGATATTTTTCTTTTAAGCGGGTCTTTCATTGTAAATACTGCAATGAGCTAAGTTATAAAACTCCATGGGAAGTATGTTTGCTTTTCAGTGTTTTTGTTGAGTTCATGGCGTGGTTTAAAACCTAGGATAGTGTTCTCCCAAGGGGGAGAGTTTTGTAACAGCCCTGGTGAAAAATTTCATGTAATAAAAGTTAATAAAGGCAAAATAAGACCACGGTTAAGGGACACTTATTCCAAGATGAATGTTGTGCAAAGATATCCTGGTGGGCATCACTGGATGTGTGTTTTGGCTAAGGAAAATTGACAAAGACATTAAAAGGAAAAAGACATTTTGGCACATTTATTTATGAAAATAAAGGAAATTAGGAGAAAAGTAAGGTGAAAGGTCATAGGTTGCATGTGAGGAGGAAATTAAAGGAAAATAATGGAAAATGAAGAAATTAGAGGCCTCATGCATAAACAAGATTTTGAGGACCAGTTCATGGATTTTGTTAGTTCAAGTTTGGAGCTCTCTCATTATTCTCTTTTTCTCTCACTCTTGGTCACTTAGAGTTTTCTTGGGGAACTCTAATATTGGATCAAGGAAGGAAAAGCAAACAAAGGGAAAGGAAGGAAAGCAAGGATCAAGGAAAGGAAATCAGAATCAAGCAGCTTCAGTAGGAATACTTGAAGGTAAACTTTTACATGTGTGACTTCCTAGCTGGGTTGGACATGCATGACTTTGCATGTTAGTGTATGGTTCTCTTGCTATCGGTGGCATGGTTTTTTCTGGGTTATGATAGTGGTTTTCAGCCTAGCTGATGGGCCTCTAAATTAGGCATAAATTAAGACACATGCCTCTAAATTAAACATAAATTAAGGCCTATGACCATCTGTCAACACATTAAACCTCTCTTTCTGCATTAGATAGTTTATTTTTAACTTTAATATATTCATTATCAAGGTTTATGAATAATTGGGTATTTGTGCCTAATATTTTTTTTTTTATTTTTGTGGAATATTATAAGAATATTGGGCAGATTATGAAGATTTGGAGGAGGAGATAATTTAGGGACTTGTTCCCTACTACGGGAGGATCAATAATAAATAATAAATCAACAAGATATGATGGTATTATGGCACATATTGTGGAACTCCAATGATTGAGAAAATCTAGGAATGTGTTCCACTAATCAAGGAACCAGATCTACTAATCAAGGGATTTTGGTGGGAAAGCTTCCTCCATTCATGGGGAATGATTCCTAATCATCTCGTATGAGTACCAAGTCGAATTTTCATGGCACGGATTGTGGAACTCGAATGATTGAGAAAATCTAGTAATGTGTTACCTTCCATTTAATGCAGATTCCTAATATTGGGGACCAGATCCACTAATAAAGGGATTTGGTGGGGAAATCTTCCTCCATTCATGGGGAACTATTCCTAATGATTTTGTATGAGTACCAAGTTGAATTTTCCTCTAGGGATAGATTTTCATTAGTGTTATTGTGAAGAGAGTTTGTATTTTTGCAGCTCCATTGTATTTTCTTGCAGGGATGTAATTCTATTGATGAAAACAATGAAGATTGGTGTCATGTTCAACTTCTAAATCTTGTTCTCCTCCATAGTTCTTTAGGTTTACTTAGGCTTGGCCATCCCAGGAGCCTCATAGCCCTTTTTATATTTTTTTTCCTTCTTTTCGCTGCTTATTCACATGCATCTCTAGTTTTTATTTCTTTCTATTTCTGCATTTAGTATTAATGATTTCTTGTTGTATGATTGAGTTAAATGGTTGACGTGAGTTCTTTTGTAGAATCACAAGAATTATTTAATCCTTGGAAAATATTTGGAATTTCATAGTAATCATTGAGATTCTTGGATTAGTCTTCTTATTCCCAAATCTAGATTGTTGGACCTCATTTTTAGCAAAGAACAATAAATTTATGCTATTTTTTAGAGCATGCTAACAAGCTTCAATCAAGTTGGTTCCACTTACATTAGATTGTAAAAATATTCTAGTTCATAACAAAAATTACTCCATTGCATTTTCACTTGATTTGGTTAGGCATTTTTTAAATTTACTAGCTCACTAGTTCTCAAATTTCTAGATTTTTGACTAGTAATGTTTTTTTTTTACATGGGTTAACAGAGGTCTTTTTGAGTGATTCCACTTGGAATAGGTACCTAAGTCATATTGGTTAATAACAAAATTTGTCCCATCCAATTTGGATTTTATTTTCTTGGCCATTAAACCCCAAGCATTAAACTCTCACAAATTTCATCATTTCACAAGGAAACTTCTCCAAACTTTTTGAGCAAATCCATCCATCTCCAAACTTTGGTTTTGAGTTCTGAAGTGGTCCTAGGCACTCCCTTACCTCATTCCATCCACTAAAAACCTTCCCTAAGCTTTCCATAACCTTCAACATCCATACTTTTTCTCTTGGTTATATCCAGTAGGTTTTTAAACATCCTGTAGGTTTTCCTGTAGTGGCCTGTTTTGAGGCAGAATTGAGGGAAAACCTCCAGGATGCAACACAAGATCACCTAAGGGTCTCCCAAGCCTTCCAAACATCCACCATAATCTCCAAGACACTTTCCACATCACCAAAAGATATTAGCTTTCACACTTGTTTTTCCATAAAAAGAATAAAAAGAAAAAAATAGATTTATTTCAGTGCTTTACATGCATAGTAGTGATGTTTGATGTTTTGAATCTGCATGCTTAGGACAGTAGGATTGCATATATGTTAATTTAGAATTCTTTTAAATCAAATCCTCTTGGCAGTTAGTTAGAAAATGGTGTGTTTTATTATTTGATTTCAGTCTCTTTCCTAGTACTTTCTTTCTTGAAATAGGTTAAGGTTCCATTTCAAACATTTCATTTTCTATAATTAGTTTAAGATTTGACTTCAGTACATGCACTCTATTACATCATGACAACAAAGGAAGGATACATTGTGTGCTACACATATAGTGCTTATACCTCTTATGTTTGTACGAACCCCTAGTTGATAATTAAGGTCAGTAGCCTTGGGAGTTGCAACATTCTTGTTGCAATACCGAGGCTCATCACTAGCCTTGCCTTTTTATAAATGCCATGGTATGTTGGGATGTTTATTTTGGTTTTTGAGTTTTGGTTTGCTGGATTTATTTCAGAATCTGGGGTGTAGGTGGTCGCAAATTCCATTCCCAAAGGCATGGGAATCTCTTGACCGGTGTTGGCGGGATACATGGTAAATCTCGAAGGAGATGTATCGGTTTAGGGCCTAGAAATCCGATTTTGGATTGCCATAAAGCCTTAGAGACAAGGAGACAGAAAATTCCTCAAGGGTAGTGATGGATTCCAGATCGAATTCCAAGTTTTGTTCAGTTGTGATCGGAGCACCGGTTTTGGTGTGATCACGGTTTTATGAGGGTGGAGGTGGTTTAACCTCTGGATTCCCTTGGTTGTTCTAGGATTGTTGTTCTATTAGATCCCACATTCATGCTTGGAATATGGTAGGGGGGTAACTGGCTGAAAGAAAGATTTGGTTCAACCATGTCTACGGTCGGGTGGTACGTGGAAGTCTTGAACCTGGTCGAATTTTCTTATGATTAATATGTGGATTTAATGGTTGTCTTATCTATGATATTTACATGGTTTTGTGTTGGTTATAAGCATGGTTAAAGGATTGGTTCATGTCATGTTTATTTCATGTATTTACTTGTAATTGTTAAATGGATGGATGCAAGACCTAATTGATGATGTAGTGGTTCAATGAAGAAGGATGTGATCCTTCTGGTTATGTTTCATAAGTTGTTTAAGTAATTTATGCTCTGTCTTGTATCCTAGACCTGTAGTTTGCATTGATGCCAAGTGTTTGAAAAAATGTCAGCCCTAATTGAGGATGCTCAAGCCTAGTCTTGAGGTTGATTTTGATTGATCAACATTGTTATCATGCCTTTAATGAATTCTAAAGGTTGTAGAAAGTTATGGGCAGAGGCTGAGATTCTGGGCTAGAAAAGTGGCTCAATTCTTGGGGTCGTTGGCACATAACTGGAAATTTTGGTCCAGAGTCGTTGGAAGGCAGGCCTGTCAGAGCAAATTTAGGCTTCAAGTCGCTCCCTTGTCCATAGAATGAGAGCAACTATGGCTTAAGAGATCCAAAATAACAGTGGGAACCATGGAGAATTTGTCTGAGTAGCTGACTTATCTCTTGAGGGTTCTGTGATGATGTTGGATGATTGTATGTGATGTTCCATCGATTCCAATTCCTTAAGGTCACATAGAAGGTCAAATATGATCATAGCAACCTCTCGTTTCATGTTTACCCAAGTTGGCATGGTTACTTTGGGTACACATGGGAGGGTGTGTTACATATGTATAAAAAATAAAACTTTTAGAGCTCGTCTATCTTCCTGAGCCCTCCCATAAGAGAGTCAAGCCCATACAGGCTCTGATACCAATAAGAAAAATGGAGGAGCATTGTACACAAATTCACTCACAAGTCAATTCGTGTTCTTCACCACAAAGACAAATTACAAGACACATAAGTAGTGGTCATGAGATCCAATAGTTTATAATACAGGAGGATACTCTTGAGAAAATCTCTCAACATACTCTAACCATTAACAAACAAAATATGCCTACATTCTAATGTAATCGTTATTCCAAGTCTTTTAAATCCTTTCACCGTCATAAGACTTATTTTCCAAGCTCATAAAAAAACTCATACTTCATAAATGAATATTCTCTTATCACATTGTCTGGATGTTGACTATTCAACAATAAAATAATTGGTATTGCATATGAAATAGATAATCCCACCATATCAATTACACCATAACTAATATGCAATCATTGCTCATGATTGTTATTGCTTGATCATTGCTCACAATTCAATCACAGCATTACCTTCACTATCTCCATCTTCAAGTCACAACCTTGATTGGCATTAAACTTCATTTCCATACTGGAATTTATTTGGAAAGACCTTCAACATTTTAAGTTTGTAGAATTCTACTACAACATAGGCTCTAATTGGGGACAATGTTTCGTTTGTGAGACATTGAGAAATGTAGACCAAATGTCTTGTTTTTTGGGCTATGAAGTCATCTTTTTAAATATGTTCACAATCATCTAAGAAACTCTAAAATTTGAAATCATATAGAAACCTTTATTTTATGGAAGTCTGATCCTTATTCAAACTGAAATAAAACATCTACAAATAGTTAGATAAATGAACTACTACTGAGCATATTTATATGCAACACTTGTATATACAAATGTAATATTATGTTTTCTAGATATGGTCAAATAGACGAAATCTACCCATGGTATTTACTGTGGTATTTACCCATGGTATTCCCTTTCGTTTTTCGAGGGAAAAATATAAAAATAGGGTCTTTAGAGAGTCCATCAAGCCTATAAAAGTGGATAGATGCTAAGCATTTGGATCATTGGTGGTTTATCTATCTTGCTATGTTTTTCTTCAGAATTTGGTGTGGCCATTTCTAGTTTGATCCCAGGGACGAAAACCCTGTGGGTGTTATTTTGTTTAATGGATCCATGTAGGGTCCATGATTGTGCTTAAGTGCATTTTTATTCTCTATGATAAGTAATCATGCGTGCCATTGCAGGGGCTTGAAATTCATTTTATGGGCATGTACTATTTTCTTAAGTTATTAATATAAATAAAGGTTGCATTTTTAGATCTGTTTTATGTTCGAATTTTTAGAACATCTAGGGTGTACCAAATATGTTATAAATTTTGATGTTTGGAATTTTGCAGTGGTATCAGAGCTATGTATCGTTTGAGCCTGAGGGTTTTATGCAGGGAACTTCAGTGGGATTTATTCTCACCCTAGCCCACATTTCCATCTTTGGTGGTATTTGATATCACCGTAGTTGGTCTCTTATTCTCTATTTTCCGAGACTAGTTGGCATACCAATACCAGCAGAGGGTTTCTTGTTATATTTATTTATAAACATAAAAATTAAATTTTTTTTGGAGGTTTCTGTGGGGTTTGAGGGCACTAGTTATTTGGTATATCTATAGGATTTTTCTAGTCATGAAGGCTATCACACCAAGGGCCACCTTATTTCATTGCTGGGAAACACTGTTTGGTTGGAAGGCCAACATGCCATACCAGTTGTCGACCCTGGTAGAGAGGCCATAATGCTGTCATTTTGGATTCAGGAAGCAATTATGTTAGGTTTCAATAGAAATAAATATAACAATCAAGAAACACACATTTAAACTATGTACACCATGATTATCTGGAAAACCCCAAATGGGGGGAAAAACTAATGAACAATAGATTTATTATTGTCCTTGGCTAAAACACAGCCAAGCCGGGTAACAACCTGAGCTTTCCCTGCTCAACCATGGTTTCCTACAATGGAGAATACACAAGCATTTTAAGGGCTTCAACTACATGTAATACCATGAGCTCAATACCATGAGTCATCAATACTAGGTGCCCAAAACCACAACTGTTAACCATAACTGTTGACATAACTTCAACTCCACCATAGGGTCAAGTTTATCTAACAATCCCCCCTTTAAACTTGACTTTGGGTTTTCCTTGGCCAAATCTAACCAAATCTGCTAAGTGAGCCAACCACCACTCACCTCCAAGCCCTACCTAGTCAATGTTAGGGTATTTGATATTCTCACACGCTGTTCTAGTTCAGCATACTTCATCATACCACCACATGCATCCCCATATCACCCAAGCGGACAATCAGACTTTACCAGTGATTTACTGGGGTACACATGCCTTACTAGGTCTTACAGTCATATACCCATTTACATGAAATTTTCCATTTTATTTTTATTTTGTCGCTATCTTGACCCACACACAACTTGAATTGTCGACTTTCTTGATTTTTTTAAAATAATGCTTTGTTCTTTTGTTTTAATCTCTTAGCTTCAGTAGATCAGACAAATTTTCCACTCAGAACGCTTGGACCCTTCACAATTGCGGTAGGAGTTTTTTTTTCAGTGGTGCTTTGGCAACACGCAACAACACAGACAACGCTCATGCAGTCACTAGGTCTAGCTCTTCAGGGCTCCTCTTCACGCTTCCACGCTTTTTCTCCCCAGCACGCAACCTCTGGACAATAACACGTAGAGGGTTTGGTGGCTGCAACTGCTCCACGCTTCTCACCCAGCCAACACACAAAGGATTTGGATTTCTCCATGCTTTTGCAACTGCTCCATGCTTCTCACCCAACCAACACGTAGAGACAATACTTGGCAGAGCGTTTGGCAACAGCTCCACGCAGGCAGATGGCTTTCATTCACGCAGTAAAGCCCATGCACGCCTCTTTTCGCTCCTCACACCACGCAGCAATGTCCTTTCTGCCACTTAGTAGCAAGTCTTCCTCTCTTACACGTAGACAACAACACGCAGGGTGCAGCGACGGTGGTCTGACAACGTCTCTTGCACGCAGAGGTCTCTGCTCACGTGTCTCTGGTCATGCAGCACTCATACAAGTGGTCTTGCACGCAGCACAGTCCTCCTTCAACCTTTGGCAATATGCCACGCTGGTCTTTTAACACGCAGCAACTCAACTTAGTCTAATTTAAACTTTCGAAATTTAATTTAAATTTCCAAAAAATATTCTTAGGGCTTGGCAAAGGCTCGAGAATTCATTTTCTTCTTGCTCCTCATTGAACCATCACTCAATGAACATTGCTGGTTTGTGCAATGAGCTATTCCTTCAACCAACCCTACCACTTCGTCGATGGGAAGATTTCGAACAGTTATCCAAGGCCCTTGCCAACCAGAGCTATGATACCACTTATTAGGGTTCAAGAGAAATAAATATAACAATCAAGAAATACACATTTAAACTATGTACACCATGATTATCTGGAAAAACCCAATTGGGGGAAAAACCAACCAACAATAGATCTATTATTGTCCTTGGCTAAAACATAGCCAAGCCGGCCAACAACCTGAGCTTTCACCGCTCAACCATGACTTCCTACAATGGAGAATACACAAGCCTTTTAAGGGATTCAACTACATGTAATACCATAACCTCAATACCATGAGTCACCAATACTAGGTGCCCAAAACCACAACTGTTAACCATAACTGTTGACATAACCTCAAATCCACCATAGGGTCAAGTTTATATAACAAATTATTCAAGCGAGAAGCCATACTAGAGCCAATAGATCAGACCACATGTCCCTATCATACAAGCCAATCTTATATGCCCTCAAGCCACATAACCTTGTGCGATCCACCATATTTCGGTTCTTGGAGTCTCTCTCATGCATGCATCATATGTAGATGAATGTGTGAAGGATCTGGGAACAATCGTTGGGGTTGCTTATCAAACTTTTTAATTATCTCTATTATAAGAGTCAAGTATCACTGCTTGAGGCAGGACCGAACGACTGCCATATCTGTAACATGGAAGTCGACCCCACAATGTGCCAATTGAGAGGGGACCACAGTCCTAAAACATGCCAACATACTGGAAACACTTGACTGAACCGACCGATATAAGGGTGCGAGGGGGGTCAATATAATTATTAACAAGCCACTAACTTCAAGCTGTGAGCGCGATGACTGGGTCAACACTAATCATAAGGGCCACAGGCCACCAGCCAAAGAGCAGTAGGCCAAGTAATCTGTGGGTGCAACTGTGGACACACTGGCAAGGCAAGAGATGGCCGAGAAGCCATTTTCAGTGGTATCGAAGCTGCATACAGATTCCTAGTGAGAGGGCATTGCTTCACCTGTTCATTACAGGAAAGGAGCTATCATGGAAGAACATTTGGGAAAAAGGGGCACTGTCCATTAGTTAATTGATTGACGTTAATTTTATTTATTTACATGTGCTCCAAATATTTGGGCACAGTGGGCCTTGGGTGCGTTGATCGGGAAATAAAAAAAGCAGACCATCAATAGTGGACCCTAAGCAAGCAAGCACAAAAGCTTGGGACTAACATACCACCAAGGGACATAGATGTACCAAGAAGTTAGAGGTTGTGAAGGGTCATAGTCATGGAACGGTGAAGGTGAATTGAAACAACGCTAGGTCAAACGGTAAACCAATTCACTGAATTGAAGGTGCAAGGGAACCACCCAAAAAGGTCGAGAATTCTATTGGGTTTAGTGCAAATCCTAGTCAACTGTGCGTACCTGTAGCACAGATTTCTCGGATGGTAGATCATGGATTCTCCATAGCCATGTGGGATGAATTATTCATGACTTTCAATTGTTAGAAAAGTAAGTTTTATGTGCGATTCATAATGACATTTGCAGTGGTTTATTAGTCCAAATCACTGGGGCATTTATTTATAATCACTATCAACACTTCAGTTCTCATGGAGGTCAAAGATCATATTTGTTTCAAAAGTTGCATCTTGGTTTGATTGTCTTTCAGAAGGAAGTCACATGCAATTTCTTGATCCAACATTAGGACCGATTTCATAATTATCCGAGGAAGACATATACTAAGATCAATACCTGGCATCAAACCCTCAGGTCACAATATTTTTCAAAGGGATGACGTAATCAAATCACTCTAGAGCGAATTGTCATCATCATTATAACTGGTGAGGTCTCTTGTCAACACAGTTGTGTTCGCAACACCACAAACAGGAATTGTTGTTATCTTATTAGGCGCATTTCACAGCAAATTGAGTGGAATTGTGTGACCCTTTTTTCATTGGTGGGCCACATTTTAAATGTGATAGCAGACCACTCCCTTTATTCATGTCCAGTGATGTCTGAATAGGAAGTCACTTGAAATTTAGTGGCAGGTTGCATTTTAATCTTATAGCAAGTCACTCCAAGTGTTGTTCATAGAGGCCGACTTATTGAAGGTTCTGTGATAAGCATCGAGGTGTTGCGCCAGATATAAAGACCAAATCATAAGAACCTTTTTGATACCTGTAGCAACCTTATTGAGTTGTTGTGTGCAAAAATTGTGGGTTGAATCTCTACTCACACCTATAACTGAGGACCAAATCTTCAGTAGTCTTGTACGTAGGCTACATTGATGTGTTGAATTTTCTTATAAAGGTTGAAGATTTACAATTTGTTTTCTTTTAAGCCCAGTATAGATAGTTTTTTCAAAAGGGTATAAATTGATTTCATTGAAGAAAGTCAAGGAGAGAGAAGGCTAAGCCATAATGTCATCACTCTACTTTTGGAAACGCCTTAGCAATCAACATGGTAACACATCAGTGAATCCTTTGGGCTATACCACTTCTTTGGATAAAAAATGTCAACAACTTACAAATGAGAAGCAAGAGCAGAAAAACAAGCCTTTCTCTCAGAAGGTCCATGTTATCCTTCAGTAGTCAAAGGATATCTAGAGAAGGCCAAGAAGAAGACATTCAAGGAAAATCAAATGAGGAGCTAGTAGTAATAAACCGACATGACGAGCATGATCATGCAGGCAAGCATGACAAATATAGTATGTAGGATGAGCCATTTCTCGAGGGTCAGTCAAAGGTTTAGAATGAAGATGTGGTGTGGGGCATCTGGTGTAGATAGATACAAAGACATTCAACAAGGCACCAAAATTTCCAGTAGAGGACTTTCGGGAGAGGATCATGCATTTGAAGACAGATCTTATGATGTTGAAGCAGAGACTCTGGACAGTTCGTGACACTATCTTATAGGAGAGTAGAAAAATTGATGAGCTCATAGGGGTATGCACCGAATCAATGACAAAGCTATCTAGTGTTGAGGAACGACTCAAGTCCCTCACAAGGCAGTAAGAGGAGTACAGTTGGGAGTTCCAAAGAAACCCTCTACAGGAGTATATAGACAAGGTTTGCAACAGTACCAACCCACCTTTATACATTAGGAAGAGTAAGGCAAAGTTCTCCAAATGCATCATGTTGGGTGACCAAGTGGAGCAACATGAGTTGAGCATCAAGCAACATCAACATAATAGATTTGAAGATATTCATCCTTCCCAAGGCATGTATTGGCAAGAGATTATGAGTTGGTACTCTATTGATGGGTTCATTCGTAGGAGGATACTCACAATGAAGGGCATATTATAGCTTGGGCCCTTTGGCACGAGTAATGGTGGAGGGTTGAGATACTATCATAACCCACAGGTCCCAAGGCTTAGGCGGCATTGGAATCTAGGAGAATCCATTGGGAGCACGATTGACTGGAGAATTTTTTGGGATCTACGTGAATCTATCGAGGGAAGAATTGACCAGAGGATTATTTGGGATCTAGGTGAGGCATAGGATAGCACACTGGATTGTAGGGGATCCTCGTATTAAAGTCTAGATGCTTCTTTTGTGGATAACAACGGATTGCTTGAGGGCAAACAAAATTTGGGCGGGAGCATTTGTAATATTTCGTTTTCTGGATATGGTCAAATAGACGGAATCTACCCACGGTATTTATTGCGATATTTACCCATGGTATTTTCCCATAGTATTCCCCTTCGTTTTCGATGGAAAATAATAAAAGAGGGTCTTTAGAGAGCCCATCAAGCCTTTAAAAGGGGACATAAGCTAAGCATTTGGATCATTAGGGGTTTATCTATCATGTTATGTTTTTCTTGAGAACTTGGCATGGCCAGTTCGAGTTTGATCCCAGGGACGAAAACCCCATGGGTGTTATTTTTTTTTTGTGGATCCATCCAGGTTCCACGACTGTGCTTAAGTGCATTTTTCTTCTCTTTGATAAGCAACCATGCATCCCATTGCAGGGGCTTGAAATTAATTGTATGGGCATGTACTACTATCTTCAATTATTAATATAAATAAATGTTGCATTATCTGTTTTATGTTCGAATTTTTAGAACATTTAGAGTGTACCAGATATGTTAGAAATTTTGATGTTTGGAATTTTACTCAAATCACCTGATTTATGTCAAGTGAAACCAATCTTCTAGTGATACCACGACAACATTTGGGTACTAGACCTTATACCAGCTCCTTGTTGAACTTTAAAAAGAGGCAGGAACATGAGCAAAAGAAATTGATCCACAGGAATTGATACATACCTTGTAAAAGAAATGGGTTGAAGGAAAAATCTCACCTTCGTGTTGTTCAAGTAATCCATATAATCTTCTACAAGATCACAAAATACATGAGCTAAGAAACCATCTTGGTCAACAACTTTAGTTTCTTTAAATTTTCTAGCAACCATATGATATATATTATGAAAAACTTTCATCAACAATTCTCTGGGACTACTAGAGATATCTTCTTTTATAAGGAAGTCGTCATTGTTTTTTGATTCTTCAACTTTGGGTTGTCCACAAAAACATTGATCTCCTTTCGAAACAAAATGCAAATGGCCCACTTCTTGAAAGCAGCTTACCTTTATTTTAGGAGCATCAATCTTTTCTCATGGTTTATTTTGGCATGCACTTGTATCCCCTTCAAAATATAAAAGATAAGACCTCTAAGGATTAACTTGTAACTTGATCATTTCTCCTTTTTTCATGACTCCTAAGTAGTGGTCCTTGATTTAGATCTCTATTTTCTTGAAGCTTATTTTCAAAAATGCCTTTAACCACATCATCATGAGTCTTGGAATTTTTTTAAAATCGAAATGTTCATAATAATTTTTGAAAATAAACTCCTATGAATACAAAGTCATGCAAAATGAATTAAATGTTGCATGGAAATTCTTCAAATAAGAAATACTTGAACGAGGTAAATATTTGTACCAAACCTTGCTTTTTAGTCCAAAGAAAACATGAACAACTTCATCTTTACATTTTCATAGATAACACCCTACTATTCCATGCATCTGTGAAAATCTATAAGGTTTTGAAACAAACTTTCATTTGCATCCCCTCTGAATCTTGGTAGATAAGCATTCCATTCATGAAAAAGAAGGCACAAAATGAGGATAACTAGATATACCAGAGAAATCCAATGGGGAAAACTTGTTGGCTAAATATGAAGGGACTACCATCAAAAAACGACAGAAAAAAAAAAAAAAAAAAAAAAAAAAAAAAAAAAAAAAAAAAAAAAAAAAAAAAAAAAAAAAAAAAAAAAAAAAATACCCAACGTGGAGAAAACAAGTGAAGATATATAACAAAATTCTGATTTTGTCACCCTCGAAATCAACGATAAAATTTTATGAATGCACGAAAGATCTTTCAACTTCGATCACCAACAAAGCCGCCAATTAATGTCGTGCCATAGAGACAACCCCTAGCTGTATGGGGGTCAGTGCCCAGGACATCTACCAGAATAAGATGAATTTTTTTAAAAGAATGGTCACGGCAAGCTCATAAGGGATGAAATGACTATCCTAATTCAAAAGCTCATGGTTTCACCTAGTATCACCAACATTTTGAGGATTTTAGACCACTTAATTAAAATGATGGAAATTGGAAAGATGAGAAGAAATAACATTTAATAACTTAGGTAACTAAGAACCTAAGCTTTAACCTTGTAAAAAGAATAATGAAAGGAGAAAGAAACAATAAATGTGAATGGATTTCTGAAATGGGTGGAGCGGTCATTAAAGTCCTTAAATCAATATTACAAGTACCATTATAGCATAAAGAAGCATAAGTAAATCCACAATTTCATCTAAGTAAACCTAGTGTTACATACACCCCAAAAACACAACATGAAATACTAAGAGCACCAAAAAAAAAGATAGAATACAAATTGCAATTTGATCAAAACTTAAAACCAAACCAATATTTTATTCAGTAGAGGTTTCATCATTACATGGTCATCAAATTCCCAGCCTCCAAATTGTTACGAAATATTAATTTCATAATTTTTATTCTCCATCTGGAATTAACTGTTCTTGATGAGTTACAGAACTAATTTCATTAATTTGATGAGACAGTCCCGTTTACAAAGTTTGTAAAATATGTGCCCCATTGGGCATGTTTGAAATGAAGGGTTGTGCGCCCCACAGACTGTGCTCATGCACACGTCTAAAAATCACGGCGATTTTGAAGAAACCAAACAACCCCTCTAGCGGTTTCGGCAATGATGGGGAAGGGTGTCACATGCGATTTTGAAGAAACCAAACACCCCCTCTAGCGGTTTCGGGAATGATGGGGAAGGGTGTCACATTAATTTTGGAGCGTTGATCTGTGAACTGGTTGTTTCTGCAATACAACTTTGTGACACCCACTATCTTGTTAAACTTCGTGGGCCAAAGGGTCATGCACTCCATTGATATGAAGCACCAACACTATGGACCCTTGATTGCTCTGACACTTGCGGGAGTATTAACTGGCTTGCAAAGAATTGCAAAAACCTATTGTCATCTCTACTCCAAAAGGCATATGATCTCACTTAAACTGCCATCATTGTCATGACGAATCCCTTTCAAATTCACCTTTTCGACGTCCTTGTTTGGACGATGGATCATGCTGGTAACCGACACCTTAAAATTTCAAGATTAAGACAACCAGCAATGGTTACAGGTTAGCCTTCAACAAGACCGTTGATTAGAAACATAATTTTACTAACAACTCATCAACAACAGGTAGTAACGTTTCAACATCTTTGAAAATAGTAGTCTGGTCAATCTTTACATAGAAAAAATATCTGATTCACTAGACATTTTACCTCTCCAGCATGGTTGTTTTTGTCTAATCTGCTCGTTGACGTGATAAAAACATTCAACATGGCAGTGCATACATTGGAAATTACAAATATTGTCCACATGATTAGCACTTTATTAAAAGGACCGTATGTATGGATGCAGATTTTGAAAATATTTCAACACATGCTCAACGACCAATGTTAGATTGAAGTGATTGCTAAACTGTGCCAGGAGAAGAAACCCAATTCCACCAGCCAATCCAGCGAAAATACACCACAATGACCTATCATTTTCTTGCCTCCAATATAAACCAATGAATTGGCTGAAAATACACCACAATGACCTATCATTTTCTTGCCTCCAATATAAACCAATGAGTTGTTCAATGGCCCACTACAACTTACTGAGAGCAATATGGTCAATATTACAAATACAATGGTCCACTACAACTTTCTCATATTCTCTTTTTACCCTTGAGCAATATGGTCAATATTGCAAATACAGATCATATGAATAGAATCCAACTTTCTAAGAGTAGCTTCAAAATACTCTTAATTGGAGTTTGAGTTGAGAAGTACATAAAATCCAATCAGACGTAAACGATCTCAACAACTAGGCAACTTTCAAGCTCATTTTCAATTCGAAAGAGCAAAATACCCACCATCTCTGAATGTAGTTTTCACAGAACATTTTTTATCTTTGGATTTCACACGCATGTCTTATAATAAATAGAATTTTGAAAGTCATTTTTACTTATTTATGTTGGCAAATCTAGACTTTGATTGTATTTTCATTATCCATCCATGAAAGAAAATATTTCAAATAAGGTACAAGCATAATAGTTTCATCGAAGTCACATACGGGTATTTACCTATCTATTAATAATTTTATTGCATTTTCTAAAGTTTTTGTTCCATAATATTTCATTTCCACTTGGTTACATTGACTTGAGATCCAATCCACTTATTATAATTTTTTTGTGTATAAATGTGACTTGAACAACATATCAATTATTATTGGTGTACATGCACTTAGTTAGTCTTTAGTAGCTTCAGTTAACTCTAGTGTTTGCATGTGATGTGCACTTAGTTATCCTCAGTTAAATCTAGTACTTATATGTAGTGTGCACATGACTTTAGTTAGTTAACTCAAGTGCTTACATTTGGTGTGCACTTGGCTTTAGTTATTTAACTCTAATGCTTACATGTGGTACACATGCACATTAACATAACATAAAGAACACTTAGTTTTAGTTATCTTTAATTTGCCTTAGTTATTGCATGTACAATTAAGATTAACTTAGTTGCTTTATGTATTGATTCTCATATTAATATTGAGTAATCAAATTCATTCTCTATTCCAGTTTTCTTTTTCAATTATGGCAAGTTTGTAGAATTATTATCTAGTTAGGTTGTTATATGTGCTCTAATAATTTTACATGGTATCAGAGCTACGGGGGCCTTGAGAAGGTGCATGAACTATCTTTTGTAGGTTTGGAGATCAAAGAATTGGTATTGTTGGCAGATTTGATTTGTGGATCAAAATACTAACAAATTGTCGCAATCGCTACTACAACCACAAGGTGAAAGAATGGAGTTCCCATATTCAACTATTCTCACTTCGTATAACCACTTCCAATGGAATCCAAAGGTTTTGCTTCACCTCAGAGGCAAAGGCTTGTATTAGATAGTTATGGATGCAGATGTTGAACCAAATTCCGCCATTGAAAAATCCAAATACTTCAACAGGATGGACGAGGCTTTTGGTCTTCTATTGTTGTCCATATCTCCAACATTGCGTTTCCATGTGGACACATGCAACACTCTCAATGAGTTACGAACAATCTTGGAGAATTTATTTGAAAAGCAGGATGAGACGCACACTCAAATTCTTGAAAATGAGCTAAATTCCTTATATCCAAATAACTTTGAGAATATTCAATATTTCTTTAAAAAATCCAAATCATTGCTTCTTCAATTTTAGGATTGCGGAATCGATAAATACAAACAAGAAGGTCAATTGATCTTTTCTATTTTGTCTAAATTAGGTCCTGAATATGCTGTTTTTATTTCTACTTTTCATACAATTAGAATTGCAACTAGAGATAATGGAAAATGCCCAAACTTGATGCATTTATTTAGTCTCTCATTCATGAGTAGGAGAAGCTCACTAATATGGGTTCATTAAATTATTCAAATGCACATGCACTTGCCATGCATGAAAAGGGAAAGTCAAACTCAAAACCAAATCAACAATCCAAAGGCAAAGGAAAGGTAAGAGATCCTGATCCAAGAAAGCGAGGAAATCCAAAACCTCTAGATGACTCTTCCAGCTCCAAAGGTAAGAAGGGAAATAAATGAAACTCTAAGTGTCCTTGTGGTAACAGAGGCTATAATCTCGAATCCTCTTGCATGTAGAAGCATATTGATCTGATGACAAAGAATCTTCAACAAAATAATCTTAGTCATAATTGTAAAAAGAGCTTCTGCATAAATCACATAAAAAGATCATTGCCGACGCGTTTCGAACCAACCAGTGTGGTTCATCGTCAGGACAAGTTGAAGAAACAGATCTGGCTTAGCAAGTTAAATAAACTGAGCAGAGACTCCAACGGCTACATAACAACTATATTTGACTTTAGGACCTAGGTCATAATTATATTAATAAATTTAATCTAATTATTATTTATATAATATTAGATTAAATTTATCCTGACGATGAACCACACTGGTTGGTTCGAAACGCGTCGGCAATGATCTTTTTATGTGATTTATGCAGAAGCTCTTTTTACAATTATGATGGATCACAGAAGCCTCAATTCTACAATCTTAGTCATCACATTCTAGAAAGTGCCAAGAAGAAGACGGAGGAAAAACCATTAGAAATAAGGTTAACAATCATGCTTTGATTTCCCTTCATTATACACCGTAAGAATGGATCATTGATTCAAGAGCTTCACTTCATATGGCTTCTTCAAAATAATATTTTTCTTCTCTACAAGAATACTTGGGACCTCCCATTCTCACGGGGGACAATTCTGCAGTTGAAGCAACTGGACAAGGAAGAGTGCAATTTGAAGATGGAAGTTTTGACAATGCCTTACATATTCCAAGGCTTCATGTGAATATTCATTCAGTGTATCAAATGACATACACTAACACCAGAAGGAAATTGGAGTTTACCTTGGATTCTGTGAGAATTTATGATATGAAAACCAACTTGAAGATTGCATCTAACAAGGTAAATGGCCAATCTCGTCTGTATATGTTTTCTAGTGTTGTTCTTTAGTTAGATTCTATTTTTCTACTTACGCATGCAAATGAAGAAAGTGGGATTTGGAATAAGAGATTTGGGCACTTGAACTTGAGATATATGCAACAACTTAGCAAGCAAGGGACGGTTAAAGGATTGTAGGGCATTGAAAGTTTAAATGGTGTTTGTAGTGGATGTGCTATTGGAAAGCATCAAAAATACAAGTTCAAGGAGGGGCATGCATGGAGAGCCTCTTTACCTTTGGAGTTTATACACAATGATTTCATGGGTCCATTTTTAGTACCTTCAATGAGAAAATAAAAATATGTGTTGTCATTTATATATGATTACACGAGATTCACTTGGGTTTATTTCTTGAAACTCAAGTCTAAAGTTTTTGAGCATCTAATGATTTTCAAAGCCGCCATGTGGAAAACCAATCTAGAAAACACATCAAGACCCTCTCCGTAGATAATGGGAATGAATATGTCAATAAAGATATTTAGAATCTTTGTAATGAAGTAGGAAGACAGTTGTAGCATATAGTTCCTTAAACTCTGCAACAAAACAGGGTGGCTGAGAGGAAAAATAGAAATTTGAAAGATATCTCCTCATAAATCTGTTACTAGAAAAACACATTTTGCAGCTTGGACTAACATGCAACCTAAAGTCAACCATTTCCACATTTTCAGATCTCGAGTATGGGTCCACATTCCTAAAGAGAAGAGAAAGGCATGCATGTTTTTTGGATATTTTGATTAATTCAAAGGGTATAGATTGCTTTATATCAACATTGAAGATAACTTTATCAAAAGGAGGTAAAGTTTGAAGAATATGCTTTACATGCACCACCAGATGAACCTGTTACAAAGTTTCCCTCACCACTAGTTAATGAGTATGCAAGTGATACTTCAGATCAAAATTATGATCTAGATGAGCCTTTTCGGGTGACACCTATTGGATCACTAGTTTTTGAACATCAAGAAAATATTTCCTCATGTAGCTTAGAAGATTCTCGACCACCTTCAACACAAAAATGGCGTATCATGAGTGATCTCTTAGATTATCCTACCACTATACCTCAATTTGAGGAAGCTCCACAAGAACTCTTAGATATGGATCCATGCATGCCCATGCATACTTATATAATGCACATACTTATGTAGTAGCAACTGGGCATCTTGAATGAGAATTAACTATGGATGAGGAATACAACTCTCTCATTGAGAACCAGACATGGGACTTAGTTCCATTACCTTTGATCCAGGTGGATCTCCAGACACCAGTGGCATGGAAAAGGCTGAAAATTTAAAGTGGCAGAAATTCGATTAACTTTACATTAGATCGAAGTGCTTGTTGCCCTGATTCCAATGGTGTGAACGACACTCCAATCCGAGTTCGTATGAAGAAGATAGTAGCATTCAAAATTGTGGGTTGACTTACCCATGTGGAAGGCTTAAGAAGGGCGCAATTTGGCAAGTTGAAGAAAATTGATTCCTTTTTTATCATAGCACTCTATGTAAATGATATTTTGATAACAGGGAATTCATTTTTCTATCATTATTGAGATTAAAATTGCATTGCATAAGTGGTTTTCTATGACAAACATGACCTTGCTAAATTTTTTCCTTGAACTAGAGATTAATCAAAATGGTTATGGGATTACCATTTCTCAACCAAAGTATGTTAGAGATCTTTTGGAACGATTTCAAATGAGTGAGTGTAAGCCAACAACCACACCATTCTTATCAGGGATAAATCTTGAGAATGGAAAAGACACACCATTGGTTGATTGCACATAATACCAACAACTTGTGGGGAGTCTTCTTTATCTCACTCACTCATGTCTTAATCTCTCATATTCCATAGGCATAGTTTCCAGATACATGCATGAGTTACACTAGAAATCTGCAAAGCACATCCTTCGATATGTCTAGGGGATAATCTCCTATGGGATTCATTATGCAACAAATTATTTCTTGGATCTCATTAGGTTCACATATTCAGATTGGGCTGGCAATAACCTTGATCGCAAGTCCACTTACAGTTAGGTACTTAGTTTGGGATTCGACCCCATTTGTTGGTCAAGCAAGGAGTAGGCTGCCATTACTTTATCATCAATAGAGGTTGAGTACAAAGGAGTAGTCAATGCCACTATTCATGCCATTTGGCTACAACATTTACTTTCTATGTTTGGTATCGGTGTCCATCGTCTGATTGTCATATGGTGTGATAATAAAAGTACACTAAAGTTTGACATATCTCTATTAATAATTTTACTGTATTTTCTAAAAAAATTTCTCCATAATATTTCATTTCCACTTGGTTGCATTGACTTGAGATCCGATCCACTTATTCTAACAATTTTTTTTTTGTATAACAATGGCTTGAACAAAACATCAATTTTTATTGGTGTACATGCACTTAGTTAGTCTTTATCAGCTTTAGTTAACTTTAGAGTTTGCATGTGATGTGAAGTTAGTTAGCGTTAGTTAAATCTAGTGCTTACATGTAGTGTGCACATGACTTTAGTTAGTTTACTCAAGTGCTTACAAGTGGTGTGCACCTGGCTTTAGTTATTTAACTCTAGTGCTTGCATGTGGTGCACATGCACATTAACATAACATAAGGCACACTTAGTTTTAGCTATCTTTAATTTTCCTTAGTTATTGCATGTACAACGAAGATTAACTTAGTTGCTTTATGTTTGATTCTTAAATCAATATTAAGTAATCAAATTAATTCTACGTTCCAATTTCCTTTTCAATTTTGCCAAGTTTGTGCAATTATTCTTCAGCTAGATTGTTATCTGTGCTCTAATAATTTTACATGGTATTAGAGCTACGAGGGTCTGGAGAAGTTGCATGAACTATCTTTTGCAGGTTTGAAGATCAAAGAATTGGAAATGTTGGGAGATTTGATTTGTGGAAAAAAATATTAAAGAACTATCACAAATGTTGCTACAACCAAAAGGTGAAAGAATGAAATTCCCATATTCAGCTATTCTCGCTTCGTATAATTACTGTAGAAATTTTGAATAATTTAACACATATTCAATAGAGATTATCCTGATCATGTACTATTGCGGAAAACATACACAATACATAAGCTCCTCTATGTTGATCATCAATATAGCAGCATCAATAACAATAAAAAATCAAGAGCATTCACACATTAACACAGTATGTATCCCGGGGAAAGCATCTCTCTAAAAACCCCAACTATTTGTATATTAATGATTGATTCATGTAACATTACAAAGTACAATGCTTATCACAAGCAATCCAG